>APFE031212464.1:48863-61163 GCA_000404065.3 Pinus taeda | reverse complement strand
CAAAATATTGCTCCATCTAAAGTATCCAATTTACCGGATCCTTGCCATCAAACTTCCTCATCTTGCTTTTTCTTGATTTTAGGAGCTCGATCTTGAAACCACTGTAACTCTGTACTTTTAGATATTTAAGTTCTAAAATTGCGACCTGTAGTAGCGCTCTGCGTCCTGTTTCCACTGCCACCAGTCTAATCCAAATTGGATTCTCCAAGGAAGCATTATGCCAAATCTCCTACAGTGACCTGATTATAGACAAGTTCAGTAGAGCAAACTTGTACGATGTGCCATGTGTCACTGTTTCGACCTTTGGCTCTAAAAAATATACACAAGACACTACAATCTATCCTCTTTCTGTACCTTCTTACGAAACTTCAATCTGATACTTAAAGAGAAAGTTATGATGATTTCCCCAGGTCACCTATTTGGAATGTAATTCAGGAGTCTACAAAAAAACCAACTTCCTCAGATCATATGTTCGTAAATATAGTGCAAAAAGCTTTGAAATTCGGATCCGAGGTTCAGTGCGATTGCATCTCAAATGGTTTTTTTTTTGCTAATAAAACATTGCAAAAAAAACTTTTCGCGAAAATGCCATGATGACCTATTTGGATCCGCAAAACCCGAAAATCCAAAGCTCTGATACCAAATGTTATGAAACCAGCTCACAAAAAGATAGAAAGGATAGATCAACACCTTAGAATTCAGCCTCTTCGAGGGGGCAACCTCCTTTACGTTACATAAGTGAAAAATTCTTTGATGATACCAATGAAAAGACCTCCTTTCTATATATAGGAGTCTAAGGGGTCATAATATAATTAGAGCTGACATAACAATAATAATGTAAGGGCACAATAATAACAATAGTGGGCTTTGATGGGGCACAATAGTAACAATATGGGCACTATATGGGTACATCAATATAATAAGGGGGTTGTACTAATAACAATAAGGGGTTACACTAGTAGTATAGGGGCCTAACAGCACTTCTGATTGTGGAATTGCAACTTATCATATTCTCTTCTTTGCAGTTTTTCTGATGTCCTCCAAAATAATTGAAATGAGAATAAGAAATCCAACTAGTAGCCCCAACAACTAACAAAATTCATATATTTATAGCTTGGCCATGTTCAAGGACTATAGTAAATCATCCAAATGAAGGGATAAATAATAATTTCATTCTATAACGCTTATGATGAGAGATTAGCATAATAAAGCTCTCATATAAAAAAACATGAGTATCAAAACCAAATTGAAAACAATTTCTATTCCAAACAACTTAGACATTAGCAATTTTGAAATTGAGCATTGTAGCTATAATTAACATTGTCATTGAGACATGTTTATCGAAGTTTACAACTAGGGCATGTGGAAAACGCTTTATGTTTATCCACATGAATTTGTTTTCGTGCATGATTTGACCAAAGAACTAGCTCTGAGCAACCATTCATACATATATTTCTCCGCATGGCTATTTTTTGTAGTTCGAAATACATTAATAAATAAATAAAAGAAAACAAGATAACAAAAATGCATATTTTCAAAACTATAGAGAAAATTTAGAATACACAAAAATCTCTCGATCTTTCATTGTACTAACCTCTGCTCTTCGCACATTTATTAATAGTAAGATAAACATTGGTCTTGCACACCCATATCCACTTCCGCACAACTTTTTTGAGGAAGCCAACACAAAATACTACTCTGCAAAGGACTTATATATATACACACAGACGTAAAATTGTGAATTTATGAGGGTTTCGAAAACATCCCACTTAGTCAGTGGACGATGTCCCTCCAACCTCAAGGTATAGATGTGGATTTCCCACTAAGTTGAGGAAAGACCCTCTAATTTTAGATGAGAAAAAAATGTTCATCTTCTATTTGATTAACACTAAAATAAACTTCTTGTTGTTACAACAAGTGTTTTAACTTTAGAGTATCAGTATCACCTTGATACAACTTGATTTTGACCTTCATTTGGATTTTGAATAAGGATTGTGAATGGTTCATAAGAATAGAAATTGGTTGATCCTTTTTGGCTTCATTGTTAGGTTCCCTCTTTATGTCTTCTTAATATGCCAATTTCTCCTCTAAACTGAACTCTGTGTTAGAACCTTCATCTTCTAGTAATGGCACGATCTTACTTGTAAGGGTTGCCATGATGAGGCTTCCATTATAATTTAAATATTTGATTTATGCTTCTAGTCACACAAACATAATATATGTAGGATCTTTAGGCATATTGACAAATTTGTCAATGGTTGTTGGGGTTTTCTACCTTTCAACTTATTATATATTGATCCCCAATATATATCCAAAGAAACCTTCTCTAATACTAATATGTTCTGTAATTTGTAGTGGATATTCCACTAGACAATTCATCCCAACAAATCTCTTAAAATATAATATAAAATATGAAATATACACTAAAACAGTTTATTTGTCCTTATATTTATGGATCACTTAATTATTATTTATTACATATGCATGCAGATTATAATGATGTAAAATCTAGATAATAGTGAAATGAAATTAAAAAACCACAAACTAATGTAAGAGATAACCAGGGAAACCCTTTCAAAATAAATCCCAACTAGAAGGTGATGCCACTCTACTCTCTTTCTTTGAATGAGAAACATATGGAAGTACAAAGAAGTGAGGCATGTGGCTAATGAAGTACTATATTCCACAATTCCTCTCTTATTTCTCTCTCGCTATCAACACTTGGATACTATGTTCATCTATGAATAAAATGCACTCTAATAGGATTGAACCCCTTTTCCTCTTATCAACCCAATTATTATATAGCCTAATAGCCTATTACTGGTTATGTTTGACTCCTTCAACTCTTAACTAGAGTTAAAAAGTGAACTCTTATGGATTTTTTTCATCATTATAATGTGGCTAGCCCATTTTCCATGAATAATGTGGATGGCATGTAATCTTCTTGGCTCATGGTGGCCAAAACAAGAAGGTCATCTTCCTCGAGGCATAACTTTTGCATATAGAGACCACTTGAGGTAATTTTTGTGTCGTTAGGAAGATCTCTTTATGAAAAATATCAAAAAAAGGTTTTAAACTCAAGAAAAGAATTTTTTTACCCTAAAAACATTTCTATTAGACACCTCAAACTACTTTCTCAATATTTTAGACACTAATTTTCCAAACTGGGTACTGCAAGTAAAATGATTCGTTAAGGTTATTCCATTACTTTTTCCACTCTTAAAGCATAGTTATGGATGAGAAATGATATAGTTATCTAATATAAATAAAATAATGACTATTATCATTGCTAATTGAATATTATATTTCCATATATTTTAATATACTAAAAACAAATACTAAACTACTTTAAATGTTTTAATGGAAATAAAACAAAAAATTGGTATATAAATACTTTAAAATTGATTCTATATTTATTTATTGTTTGTGGTTAGTCCTTATTTTACCAATCAATTTCATGAACTTCGAGGCATACATTCCAATGTTTTTCTGGTCCATTACCATACACATATTACCATGGAAAACTTGAATTTCTTTCTAGCCACACTATGTTATCCATGTGCCTTATATAGATTTGATACATGTGACACTTATCTTGGGACATGTTAGGTCCCTATAATACCAATGATGCACCCATTACTATTGTAGTTGTACCCCTTATTAATATTGTTGTGCCCCTATTGTCCCCATATTGTTATTACTATGCCCCATAGAATCCCTCTATTATTATTTTTATGCCTTTATATTATTACTGTTAGGTTAGCTTGGTTATATTGTGACTCCTTCAACTCCTATATATAGAAAGGAGGTTTTATACTTTAATGATCCAAGAATTGTTCATTTATGTAATGTAAAGGAGGTTTCCCCCTCGAAGAGGATGAATTCTAAGGCATTGATCTATATTTTCTATCTTTTTGTGAGCTGGTTTCATAACATTTGGTATCAGAGCTTTAGATTATAGTGTTTCGCTGCTCCAAATAGGTCATCGTGGCATTTTTGCTATAACTTTTTTTTCTGCGACATTTTAGAAGTGAACAAAAAAACCCATTTGAGATGAAATCGTGAACCTTGGGTCCGAATTTCAGAGCTTTTCGCACTATATTTGCGGAGATATGATCTAAGGAAGTTCGTCTTTTTCTAGACTTTTGAATCACATTCCAAACAGGTGACCTTGGGAAAATTGTCATAACTTTTGTTTTGAGCATCAGATTGCAATTTCGTAAGAAGTTATAGAAAGAGGACAGACTGTAGTTTCCTGTGTATGTCTTTTAGACACGAAGGTCAAAACAGTGACATGTGGCACCTCATACAAGTTCGCTCTTCTGAAAAGGTATATAATCTGGTCATCTTGGGAGATTGTGCATAACTCTTTCTTGGAGAATCTAAATTCGATCAGACTGGTGGAATTAGAAAAAGGACATAGAGGACTACTGTAGGTTGCAATTTTGGAACTGAAAGATCCAAAATTACAGAGATAAATCATATTCGATATTGAGTGCCTACAAAGTGAAAATAGGTGTGTATTTTTTTTAATATTTTCATAAGCTTGGTTTGAAAAATTAGTTTTAAGGAATTCAAAGGGAATAGTAAAGAATTATTATCAGTAATTGATGCCCCGAAGTAAGAAAATGGAAACACCTATTAAACAATCTAAAATCTCTAGCATGACTCATGAAGAAGAGGAAGAAATGCTACATGATATATCAAAATTACAAGACCAAGTGCAACAAATGTCACTCTCACAAAAGCTAATATAAGCTAAGATAAATGGTGTGGAAGCTAAGATGAATGGTGTGGAAACTAAGATCAATGGAAAGGAAGCTAAGATGAATGGCATGGATGCTAATATGGATGGAATGGAAGATAAGATGGATGAATTGAAGATAAATTTGAATAAATTGCTACAAGAAATGGTCACTAATGGTGAAAGGGTAGTAAAGGAAACTCATGATGAGAAAAAAAGAAATGTTAATCATGATTCCACAGACTCTAATGTGAGATCGAAGACCCATCATATTCCAAAAATCGATATGAGGAAGTTTTATGGCAAGGATCCCGCAACATGGATATTACAGATGGAGCAATTTTTCGATCTCAATAATGTGCAAAACACACAAAAGCTATGTATTGCAACTTTATATTTGGAAGCAAATCAGTTTGTATGGTATCAATGGCTTTGCTGTCGTAAACAAATTATCACTTGGGCAATTTTTACGGAAGAATTAACAACACATTATGAGGATACAAAAAGCAACACTTTTTTTAGCCAATCGATAAGTCTCAAGCAAAAGGGTTCAATAATGGAGCACATCGAGGAGTTCCAAAAATTGAACATAAGGGTAAAAAATATTCCAGAGGAGCATAGGATTGATGTGTTCATAGGGACTTTAAAGGATAATATCCAACATGACGTTTGCCTTTGGGAACCTGATTCATTAGAGAAGGCATTCAGTTTAGCAAGAAAAATGGAAAGAAAAATTATGGCAACCAGGAAGCATACCACTCACAACTATAAATATGGAAGTGTTGTTGCCCCTAGCTTTCCACAACCTATAAAGGTTGACACCACAACAATTGGAAGAAAAAAGAGAAAAAGGGCTTTGTTACAGTTGTGATAGCAAATACACTAAAGGTCATAAGTGTGCTGAGAAGAAATTATTCTACATAGATTGTGAAGAGGAAAAATAAAAGAAGAAAGAAAGGTCAAAAGAAGAGGACATACTCTAGGAACAAAGCCTAGATAAAGAAGAAATGAATCCGACCATACCTTGTAATGCATTGGCTAGAATTACCACTCCTCAAACCATCAAGATAGAAGGAAAAATCAAGAAGAAAAAGGTAATTGTGTTGATTGATTAAGGAAGTACCCACAATTTTATTCATTGTAATATAGCAAAAAAATTGAATTGCTTCCTATATCTAGCACCAGTGTGTCAAGTGATGGTTGCAAATGGAGGAATGATAAATTGCTCTGGAAAGTGCCATAATATCAAGCTATCCATGGGAGAATATGTATTGAAAAGACGAATGCTTTCCATTCCAATGGGAGGTGCTGATGTTGTACTAGGAGTCCAATGGATACAATCCTTGGGTACAATAGCTTTTAACTTTCGAGATCTTTTCATGAAATTTTATGCGGAAGGAAAGGAAGTTGAATTAAGGGGTATTGCAAGGAAACCGAGAAAGATAATAAGCTCTAACAGCATGACAAAGCTTCTAAAAAAGGAACAACGAAGTGTAATTGCACAATTATGTTCACTAGATGTTTCCACATCGAAATCATCTATTTCTCCAGATCTCCAAAAAATCCTGGACAATCATTCCAAGGTATTTGAGACTCCCAAAGCTCTTCCACCTATTCGTGATCATGATCATTCTATTCATTTGATTCCAGGAAGTGTTCCTGCAAACATCAAGCCGTATAGATATCCCTATGCCCAAAAGAGTGAAATTGAACGTATGGTTGCAGAAATGCTTGAGGTTAGTATAATTCAACCTAGCCAAATTTCTTTCTCTGCTCCAGTAGTATTGGTGCACAAGAAAGATGGATCGTGGCGCATGTGTCCGGATTATAGAGAGCTCAACAAGCTCACTATTAAAGATAAGTCTCCCATTCTTGTCATTGATGAATTATTGGATGAATTGCATGGATCAATTTACTTCACCAAGTTAGATCTTCGTTCAGGATATCATCAAATCAGAATGAAGACTTAAGACATTCCAAAAACAACATTTAGAACTCATGAGGGTCATTATGAATTTTTGGTCATGCCTTTTGGCCTTACCAATGCACCTTCTACATTTCAAGGTTTGATGAATTCCATTTTCAAACCCTTCCTTAGAAAATTTGTGTTAGTATTTTTTTATGATATACTAATCTACAACAAGTTTTGGAAGGATCATGTTGAACATGTTGACAGGGTGCTAATTGGAGGAGAAACAATTATATGCAAAAAGATCCAAATATTTCTTTGGAGTACAAGAGGTGGAATATCTGGGTCATATTGTATCTCATGAAGGAGTTAAGGTAGACCCTAGCAAAATTAAAGCCATTAAAGAATGGAAAATCCCCACATCCATAAAGAATTTGCAAGGATTTCTTGGGTTAACAAGGTATTATAAGTTTGTTAGAATTATGTGAAAATAGCAGCACCTCTAACAACATTATTAAAGAAAGATGCATTTTCATGGACTCCAGAAGCAACGAAGACCTTCGAACATCTTAAAGAGGAAATGTGCCAAGCACCAGTCTTATCTACACCAAACTTGACAAAAACCTTTATTATGGAATGTGATGCTTCAAAAAATGGAATTGGTGTTGCTTTAATGCAAGATGAAAGACCCATTGGTTTTTAAAGTCATCCAATCAAGGGAAAGTATTTACACAAAGCTATTTATGAGAAGGAAATGTTGGCAATACTACATGCACTTAAGAAATGGCGACCCTACCTAATGGGAAGATAGTTCAAGGTAAAAACGGATTATGATAGCCTTAAATACTTTTTAGAACAAATATTATCCTCTGAAGAGCAACAAAAGTGGGTCACAAAGATGTTGGGTTATGACTTTGAAATCATCTACAAAAACGGGAAGCAAAATGTAGTGGCAGATGCACTCTCAAGAAAGGATGAGGATGTGGAAGCATTGTTGTGTGCCATTTCTATTATCCAACTAGATTGGATAAACGAAGCAAGGAGGAATGGAAGAATGACAAAGAAGTGTGGGAACTCATTCAAAAGTTACAACAAGATCCCAGTACATGTGATACATTTAGCTAGAAAAATGATTCATTATGGTACAAATATTGCTTATACTTATGTAAGAATTCCCAACTCAAACAAAAGATTCTTATCGAATTGCACACTTCTCCCTTAGGAGGGCACTTAAGATTTTTAAAAACTTACCACAGGGTTAAGAAGGAATTTTTTTGGGATGGCCTTAAATCCAATATTCAAAAGTTTGTGGTAGAATGTTTGGTTTGTCAACAAAATAAAGTTGAAACAATTAAGACCCCAGGTCTATTACAACCTTTATCCATTCCAAGCAAACGTTGGGAGGAGGTTTCAATGGATTTTATCATAGGTTTACCCAAGTCTGAAGGAAAGAGTGTCATCATGGTGGTAGTTGACAGACTTACAAAGTATGCACATTTTTGTGCATTATCACATCCATTTAAAGCCAGTACAGTTTCTACTACATTTATGGAAACACTTCAAAAGCTACATGGAAACCCAAAGTTATTGTAAGTGACAGAGATCCCATTTTCACTGGAATTTTTTGGATAGAATTATTTTCTTGCCTTGGTAATCAGTTAGCTCATAGCTCATCTTATCATCCTTAATTTGATGGGAAAACTGAGATACTAAATGAATGTTTGGAAGGATATCTTCGTTGCTTTGTATCTGATAAACAAACATAATGGGTCAAATGGTTGTCTCTGGCTAAATGGTGGTATAACACTTCCTTCCATACTGCAACAAAAATTACCCCATTTATGGCACTTTATGGATATCATCCACCATCCATAACATCATATTTAAGAGAAAATTCGAAGGTTCAAGTAGTGGAACATCACATCGAGCATCAACAACAAGTTCTCCAACTCTTAAAGGATAACCTCACGTTGGCGCATAATAGAATGAAGCAATAGGCAGATCAACATCGCAGCGAAATAAGTTTTGATGTAGGTGACAGGGTATTCCTATAGCTACAACCATATAAACAAATGTCCCTCAATCAAGCTAAGAAGGATAATAAATTATCACCAAAGTCTTATGGTTTGTACAAGGTGTTGCAAACGATTGGTACTATGGCATACAAATTAGAGCTCCTTGCAGCTTCCTGAGTGCACCTAGTTTTCCATGTTTCATGTTTAAATAAGGTTATAGGTGACAAGCTCCCAATTCAAACAATATTGCTAGAACTTGATGAGGAAGGAAAAATCATACTGGAACTGGAAGTAGTCACAGAAACAAGAACTCGACAACTACAAAATCAATCAATTTCGGAGTATCTCATCAAGTGGAAGAACTTATCCGCTAAAGATTCCACATGGAAGGATGATAATTTTATACAGAAGCATCCATAACTACTCAAGCATTGAGGACAACGCTTTTCGAAAGGAGAGGGGAATGTTAGGCCCCTATAATACTAGTGATTCCCCTATTACTATTGTCATTGTATCCCTTATTGTTATTATTATGCCCCTATTGTCCCCATATTGTTATTAGTATGCCCCATAGAAACCCACTATTGTTATTTTTATGCCCTTATATTATTATTGTTATGTCGACTTGATTATATTTTGACCCCTTCGACACCTATATATAGAAGGGAGGTTTAGTCATTTGTATCATCCAAGAATTGTTCATTTGTGTAATGTAAAGGAGGTTGCCCCCTCAAAGAGGTTGAATTCTAAGGCATTGATATATCTTTTCTATACTTTTTGAGTTAGTTTCCTAATAGAATATCAATCCATCATGAAGAATGGGGTTCAAGAAATCGCTCCTAGACCTAGTGAAAATCAATTGTGACATTGAAATGGATTTATAAGATCAAACATGCTATTGATGGAGCTATAGAAAAGTACAAATCAAGGTTCGTCACAAGGGGTTTCTCTCAAAAGGAAGGCATTGACTATGAAGAAACCTTTGCACCTACAACAAGGTACACTACCATTATATCGTTGGTTTCATTGGTTGCTACAATGGGGTGGAATATCCATCAAATGGATGTTAAGATTGCACTTCTAAATGGGACCATTGATGAGTTTGTACATCGAACAACTCAAAGGATGTGAAGTGAATAGCAAGGACTCTCATGTTTTCAAACTCAAGAAGGCCCTATATGGATTGAAGCAACCACCAAGGGCATGATATGCAAGAATGGATGCATATCTTCTCAGAATTGGGTTTGTGAAGAGTATTGATGATCCAAATCTATATATTAAGGTCGTGAATAATGATCCCTTCATTATTTTATACGGATGATCTATTCATCACTAGAAGAATTGAAGAATGCAAGAAGATGTTGGCAGTTGAATTTGAGATGAAGGATTTAGGACTGATGCATTACTACCTAGGTCTAGAAGTATGGTAGAGACCTAGGGAGATATATTTGGGGCAAGGAAAGTACACCATTAGGTTATTGTAGATATTTGGGATGATGAACTCCAAGCCGATGGCTATCCCTATGATCGCCAACCTCAAGAAGTTGAGGAGCTCCAACTCTAGTCTCCTAGATCCTACCTCGTATCGTCAGTTGGTGGGTTCCTTTATGTATATGGTAAATACTAGGCTAGATATATGTTTTGCAGTGAACATTCTTAGTCAATTTTAGTTGGAGCCTCGTCATGATCATTGGATAACTGCCAAACATATATTGAGGTATCTTCATGGCACTATACATCACTACTTGAAGTATGATAGTAAGGTATTCAAGCTAATTGGATTCACAGACTATAATTGGGGTGGAAGTGAGACCGATGGAAGGAGCACTACCGGAGGATGCTTTGGTCTGGGAGTTGTTACGATCTCATGGATGTGTAGGAAGCAATATCTTGTTACATTGAGTAGTATTGAGGAAGAATATGTGGTTGCATGTGAAGTAGGAAAATAGGTTGTTTGCTTAAGAAAGCTTCTGATAGATTTGTTCGAGAAGTCTCTGGGTCCCACTATGATTAATTGTGATAATCAAAGTTTTATCAAGATGTCTGGAGATCTCGTGTTTCATTAGAGGATGAAAAATATCAATAACAAGTTCCACTTTATTAGGAATTTTATGCAGGATGGGATCGTAAAGTTAGAGTATGTTCCGACATATGAATAGGTAGCAGGCATTATGAAAAAGGCTCTTCCTAAAAAAAAGTTCAAATATCTAAGGAACATGTTGGGTTTGGTAGATATTCATGATTATATTCATGATAAATAAATGGAATATATTTTTTTGAGGTTTTGCAAGTGAAGAATTTCCTGGGGAGACATCAAGATGGCACTATGTATTGATGTTTGGAATCCCGAGATTGAAAAGGTGGTCTTTTTTATTGAGCTCCATTTTAGATACACACCTATATGTTTGGGTTGGTGGTTAGCAAGTAAGCCTAGTCATACCTAAAGGGGCTGAAATATCGAGTCCACCTTAGTCCTAGTAAGATAGATTTCCCTAGCCAGGAATCTAGTCCATGGCATTGTGGTGCCTAAATTGTTGAGTGATTGGTTGGATAGATTGCCCTGGTCAGGAATCTAGTCCATGGAATTGCGGTTCCTAAAATATCTTCATGTTTTCATATAGTTTGATATCTTCCATTGTATCTGTAAATTATGAATACCTCCCTAGTTAAGAGGGATTGTTAGAGAGTGTAACTATGTTCGGTCTTCAATAATGTACTTGAGTCATTATGTAATGTACTTGTCAAAAGAATAAGAAAATAGATTTTATTATTGTAAAAATGACTTATTAAAGCATGGATTTCATGCTTGGGTCATCATTGTATTAGTCAAAGTCCCCATTGTGGACTCCTAGGATTAATATTGAGTTTATAAAGTCATTATATATGTTCTTGATTCCAAATACAACCTCAGATTTCTTACAAGACCAGTGCCTGGAACATCTAGATTTTGTGTGTCTCATATGATTCTCAGGAAGCTCGAGACATCACATATATTTTGTACATATATATTTATATATATAATAAATAGTATGGGTTGGTTCATTCATATAAAGGCATAATCCATGTATTCCTGGTACTTCTTCACATATACAACTCACAAAATTGTTAGAAAGTTATATATTATAGAGCAATGGAACACATAAAAGTATTGCAAAAATATAAACACAAAAAATGCATAAAAGAATAGAGACACAGATATACGTGGTTAACCCAATTTGGGCTAGGTCCACAGAGAAACAACCAGTCCTTTCCTTTATATTATACAACAAAATGAAGAGATACAATCTACAACAGATCTGCTGTAATTCCCTCTTCGTTGTCACACAATCTCCTCTCTTTCTCACTTAGAATACACATCTACATAGTTGCAATATAATTCCCTCATATATAATGATGGGTTTCCTTATAGGGAAAAAATCCCTAAATTAAACATAACTTCCATTGTCATATTTATTCCTAATGAATGGCCCAGATAGACTACGAAATTACAACATTTTATAAGGAAATTTTGCATCTATTTTTAGCTTTGGGGGCACTTCCCCCAATTCCCTACTAGGTGGGGCTTCTAAAGATCACTACCCCCCCCCCCCCATAAGCCCTTTGCAACACAAATAACGGTTGGCATTTCCACC
>APFE031212464.1:0-47060 GCA_000404065.3 Pinus taeda | reverse complement strand
ATCCTAGTATATCTTCTAAAACCACTTTCAGTTGTTTGAGGTGCTTGTTGTTGTTGTTTTTATAGTTGTTGATCATTATGATTTTCAAGCACCTTCATTTTTTCTGTGATCTCATCAAGCACTGTGTATTCTCTGTTTTCTTTTTCCTATTTCTTTTACAACATCTAATCCTTATACAAATCCTTTTCATTGAATATGATATCTTCGCTCCTAATGATTTTGTGTTTTTCATTATCATAAAAGCGATAACCAAATCATTAACACCATATCCAATAAATGTACATTTATTTGATTTTGCCTCAAGCTTTGTTCTATTTTCTTTATTAATGTGGGTAAAGGCTTCACAACTAAAAGTCTTTAAAAATGAGTAGTTTACCCTTTTACTTGTCCATGCCTCCTCTGGAATACCACCATCCAAGGAACTTGAAGGCCCTTCATTTATTAGATAAACAACAGTATCTACAACATCTACCCAAAATTATAAAGGGAATCCTGCATGCAATATCATGCACTTTGCACGCTCCATGATTGTCTTGTTCATCCTTTCTGACACACCATTTTCTTGTGGTGTTCCTGGAACTGTTTTCTCTCTGTGAATTCCATTCTCTGAATAGTACTTATCAAACTCGTTGCTGCAATATTCACCTGCATTGTCTGATGTGAGACACTCCAACCTTTTTCTTGTCTCATTTTCAAGCAAGGATTTCCATTTCTTGAAAGTATCAAATACATCAGATTTATTTCGAATACAATAAATCTAGGATTTTTTGGTTGCATCATCAATAAAAGTAACATAATAATGAGAGCCACCAAGATATGATACCTGAGTAGGTCCCCATACATCTGTAGGCACAAACTCTAATTTTTCACTCTTATTTTCTTTCCCAACTTTGAGAAATCTAACTCTCTTCTGTTTTCCATAAACACAATTCCCACAGAATTCCAAATCAACATGCTTCAAACCTAGCAACAAATTTCTTGAGTGAAGAATCGACATCCCCTTCCCACTCATGTGCCCAAGCCTATGATGCCACAATGTCATATATGCTCCTGTAGAGGTGAAAGCATTAACAAAATTAGAAATACCATTGCATAAATACAATGTACCAACCTTTTCTCCTTTTGCTATTACCAAGTCTCCTTTAGTGACCTTCCAAGTTTTATCTGTAAAAGTAGTTACACAGCCTTCACCTCCAAATTTCCTTGTTGAAATTATATTTTTCTTCAGATCTGGAACATACCTTACCTCCTTCAACAACCATTGATTTCCATTCTGAATTTTTATGAAAATTGTACCCATTACAGTGATTTTACAGGGTTTATCATCACCCAATCGAACCTATCCAAAATCTCCTTGAACATAATCATGAAAATGTTTCCTATCAGATGTGGCATGGAATGAGGCCCTTGAATCTACCACCCAGGAATCAATATTATTTTATAATGAAATAATCAAAGCATCTTGCAACACATCACCTGTCACATTCGCTTCATGATTGTTTTCTTGTTGCACGTCTCTTTCTTTTCCATTCTGAGACTTGCAGTCTTTCTTTAGGTGTCCTTTCTTCCCACATTTCCAACACACTATCCCTAATCCAGAATTGGATATGCCTTTACTTGACTTACTATGATATCTTACGATCTTTCCTCTTTCCATTTTTCTTCCCCTATTCTCTGCAATCAAAGCATTACCCGATGTCTCATTGAAGCTTTTCTGTCGCATTTCCTCACTAGGGATTGCATTGACAACATCATCAAACTTTAAAGTATTAGATCTAGAGACAGAGTTACTAATGGCCATAACTAAACCATTCCAACTTTCTGGCAATGAGCATAGAAATAAAAAATCCCTAACTTCATCATCAAAAGTTACCCCTATAGAACTTAACTGACTGGTAATTGTACTAAATTCATTTAAATGATCAGCAACATATCCACCTTCTCACATCTTCCTATTAAATAAACGCTTCATAAGAAATATGTTATTTGAGGCTGAGGGTTTTTCATATAGTTTGGATAATGCCAAAATTAACCCCTCTGTTGTCATTTCCTCTGAAATATTAAAGGCTGTCGATGCCACTAGGCACATCCATATTGTTCCAAGTCCCTTTCTATCGAGAATATCCCATTTTGTGTTTGTCATACTCATTAGCTTCTTTGTCTTTCTGCTCAATGGTACGTACATATCTTTCTGATGCAAATAATATTCCCTCCGCATCTTCCGTAGCTGGTAGTTTTGGCCGTTAATTTTTTTGACCCTAAACCTACCATCTTCTACCATTGGTGCCACTTGAACGAGGAACCCATCTCTCCAATGAGTTTATCAACCAAATAAACCTTTGGATCTGATACTAGTTCTTATAAAATTATATATTACAGAGCAATGGAACACATAAAGATATTGAAAAAATATAAACACAGAAAACACATAAAAGAAGAGAGACACAGATATATGTGTTTCACCCTGTTGAAGAAAGTATAACTAGGTTTGGTCTTCATAATGACATGATCACTGTATTTGATGTAATAAAAGGAACTAAATTATTTTTGTAATATTGCTACATGGTTTTCATGAGCAAGAAGTGTCATTAGGTGAAAGACTTCTTCTTGATGTCTTTAGGATATCAAAAAGTCATGTCACGTGTATAGAAACTCTTCATGAGTTTATGTAAATATGTACAGGTCTTCAAAGTTGTGTAACAACCCTCCAAGGCCAATATCAATGCATTAGAAGCAAGCTCACCAAAATTTGCAAGAAAAACAACAAACAGATATTAAGTCGGCTCAAAAATGATTTAAATATATAAATGGATATCATGTCGGCTTGGAAAAAGGACATGTTAGTTCATAAGTACATGTCAGCTCAAATATATGGACGTGACCACTATAAATACCCATCTAGGGTGAGCGAAAATAATTAAGAAAAAATTCAGATGGCTCTGAAATTTTATATGGAGGAGAAGAGTCATAGTTAGGGTTTGACTGCACCTCTTTTGGGGATTAGGTGCAGTCATAATCTCGCATATATGGACCATAAGAAACTTCGGATAAGGAGGCATCAATGAGTTGAAGTCTAGGCTAGAAACACTCTCAGCATAGACCTAATCTTCACGGTGATCTCAGCATAAAAGACAACCTGATCTCGCATGACAAGGAGTAAGTCTTGGTATATGAATCTTGGTGGTAATTCTTGTAGCAGATAGCAGTATCTCGAATTACCTAAAGCCTCAGTGATGATCATAGTGATATATAGACTAGTGCTCTCCTTCTTGGTGGTGCATACCTCAATGAAAGGAAGGACGATGATTCTCGATTGATGGAAGAAAGGGATCTCTGAACCCTACACTTGCCATAAATAGTCTCGGCATGACTGTGACAGAATATTGGATATATCACAGTGAGATTTGGATTTGTATATATATGTTTCAATGATCTCATGATAAGACATAGTCACAATTTCACTGTCTCATAATAAGAAGAAGAAGCAATATTAATGTCTATGAAGGAGATCTAAGATGGTATTTCTATAGTAGCTTTAGTATCATAATAGTGACGAGGGTTTCTAGATATGTCAAGTAATTTTTATGATAATAAAGGAGACTATGATGATAACAATGATAAGAAATGATCTCAATGGAAAAGTGATCTGAATTGGATCCATGAAAAATAATCAAGATGCCATGACTGTATCAAAATAGGACAGACTTCGAATTTGTGAACAAAGAGCAATCAGGAAGACCTCTGATAGTGGCAATTTGTAGCTAGCAAGGAATGATGAGCACCTCGGTCAAAGCACGCTGACCGAGGCCCATGGAGACCGCGCAGGAGGCTAGACTGGTAGTTGGGAAGCCTGGATCAGGAAAAGGAGGTCGTTTCTGATGCATGATTAGTGCTTAGTGCTAATTGCGCATCACTAGGAAAAACCCCTCGAGAAGGAAAAGGCCCCAAAGTGCTCGGTCACATGGAAGTTGGGAAATCATGAGGAAAGAACTAAGGCGAAAGGCGGGTCCCGCACTACAAAATCGGTGGTATATCGAGGGTACCCTTGGGTAGTAAGTGGATTTGGAGAAAAATGAGCGACTCCATTCAGTGGCCAATGCATGGCAGGCAGATGAGAGAGAAAACCAACGCTCATCGTGCACTAATCGTCGAGCAATTCAACCACACGAAATGAACGAATGTCGTAAGATCTGGGGCTCCAAATCTGATGGTGGAGATCGTGCCCGATGGAGGAGCGAGATTTGCAAGGGGATTAAGCCGTGGCATAAAGAATTTTGAAGTCCAATTCACGCTGAGATGGCGGGTGAGTCATACCACAGTGTAACTAGAGAACCAAACTGACGAGGAAGAGCTGGCGCAATTCGCAAGAGGACAAGTGGCCACTCCATGTGAGCAGTTGACAATGACACAGAGACAGGGAACTCCAAGCGAGCAGCAACAGGCGATCCGACAGGGGCAGAAGAGGAAGTGAATAGTCAAAGACATATTGGCTTAAAGCCATGAATAGACAGAGGACAAAGGACACACCGAGAGGAGAAGAGAATGAAGACAGAGAAAAGAAGAGACTGTGAAGTAAAAAGCAGAAAGACAGACCTACAACATAAGGCAGCATCGAGCAGACAAAAATCTTGAGAATTTCAAGCAATCCCTGAGAGGATCTATCGAGATTTGAGCACCACATTGGGATCCTTCCATTAAATACCAAAGAGGTCAAGACTTGGAAAGGAAAAGAGTCTGTGCACTCTAGTGGCTTGGGGAATCCAAGAACCACCCTGCCAAGCATCATTTCTATTTCAGGAGACTCAAATTGAGCTCCTCATTGTGATTCTCTGCTTTAAAGACACAATAAAAGAAGGCCATCACTGAAGCTAGACCAAAGATGTAGCCCTGGAGGATAGGGTCAACTCCTTATTAATTGTTGTTTTCTTGCATTTTCTTACTGTGTTTCTCTTACTGTTTTCCATTTTCCAGTGTCTGTGTATTTT
The DNA here is from genome assembly GCA_000404065.3 of Pinus taeda. Taxonomy (NCBI): domain Eukaryota; kingdom Viridiplantae; phylum Streptophyta; class Pinopsida; order Pinales; family Pinaceae; genus Pinus; species Pinus taeda. The sequence goes on along the minus strand of APFE031212464.1, from coordinate 42,075 downwards.
ACAATCTGATTGATCCGTTGCCTAAAATGACATAGACACACACCAACACATGAGTTTGTAATACCTTCATTCATTAATAACTTAACTGAGGTCACTCAAGAGTGATTTTCAGATCGAGTGGTATCAGAGCTCTAGGTTGTAAGGTTAGACAAGCTTGTGTTGGTTTAGCTGTTGAATGCTTACTAGATCAAAGGTCAAATTAGGAGAAGGAGAGTTGGTCGAAACTAATCCTGAAATTGGGAGAGTCTATCCTCGAAAAACAATGTTAGAGGAAGGTCCTATGGGGCCAAACCCTCAATTCATAGATAGTTTCCTAGACATAAAGTCCATGGTAGAAGAAATGCATAGGGACTTTAGAAAACATAAGGATGAAGATTCATCAGGCTCTAAGCAAGACAAAGGAGAAGATGAGTCACATTCCCATGACCACTCAAAGGGCAAAGGGAAAGAGGAAAGGTTTCTCACACCTCCTGATAGCCCTAAAAGGAAAGCATCTTTGATCAAACTAGATGTTAAATTTGATCTACCTATATATGATGGAGAGTTGAATGCAGAAAAGCTGGACAATTGGATTAGACAAATTAATGTGTATTGCGGAGTGCAGAATATCGACTCAAACAACAGCAAGATTCAACTGGCAAGCCTACGCCTTGGAGACACTACCTTCATTTGGTGGGAAGGCAGAACCCAAGCTGACATGAAAAGACATGGTAAGACCATCTTTGTCTGGAGTGAATTTGTTTCTGCAATCAAAAAGCAGTTCTATTCATTGGCCTACATGCAACAAGCCATGATGAGTTGGAAAACTCTTCGATAGTTGAAAGGGCAAAGTGAAGGGTACACTCAAGAATTTAGAAAGAGAGAATTTATTCTAGGGATCTCATTAGACTCACCAGAGACTCTGTTAAAGTACATTGGTGGTCTACATAGCTACATAAAGCACACCATCTTCATGTTTAATCCCACTAGTATAGATGAGGTATTTGTACAAGCTACTCATCTAGAAGCTAGAGGAAAGAATGGAAGTCCAAAAGTTGGGGGATAATCCCAACCCACTACAAGCAAGAGCAAGGAGAAAATAAAGAAGAAGTGGAAAGCAAGGAAGGCTAACACTGCACAGAAAAGCAAGGCTTCATGCACTCACTATAAAAAGGATGGGCATGATGATGAGCACTATTGGATTTTGCATCCAGATCTGAGACCTAAGAAGTTCAAGGGCAAGAAGAAGAAGACTTCTACTGCTATTTAGAAATATTTGGGGTCAGAATCGGGAGATGAAACAACCATTGCAGCCATAGGTATAAAAGGTAAGAATTCTGAAGCATCTACTAGTAATTATGCACAATCTACCATTGATGAAGAAAATGAGAGAAAAAGACATGAGATTTTTCATGTTTGATTTATTTCCAAACATAAAAAGATTTATACATTGTTTGATAGCGGCTCACAAGTCAATTTAATTTCTGAAGCAATTGTAAAGAAATTGGGATTAGTGACTACACCTCACAAGAAACCATACCCATTAGGATGGTTGAATGATAAAGCACAACTACAAGTGACTAGACAATGCAAACTCAAGTTTTCTTTTGGGTCAGCATTTGTAGATGAGGTTGAGTTAGACATAATTCCTTTGGATATATGTGGAATTTTTTTAGGAATTCCTTACTTGTATGATAGAAAGGCTATTTTCTATAGAGCTGAGAACAAGTATCTACTTGTTAAAGATGGAATTGAATACTTTGTAAGAGCTCACAAGCTCAAGAATAATTATGCTCTCATAAATTCTAGGAAGATGAAAAGAATGATAAATTCATGCAAACAATTCTTACTAATGGTTGTAAAGGAAAAGAAACATGATAAAGCCAATGTATTTGAGGGTTGTAATGCTCAGCAGCAAGCTAACATAGAAAATATTGTTTCAGAGTATGATGTCCTATTTCAGGAACCTAAAGGTCTGCCACCCAAAAAGGAAATAGTACATGATATTATTTTGCAGCAAGATGTTGCATTGCCTAACATTGGGATGTACAGGTTGTATGCTTTAGAGAATATTGAAATCAAGAAGCAGGTGCAGGAGTTTCTCGAGAAGGGATTCATCAGGCCTAGCACATCACCATGTGGGTCACCAATCGTTTTGGTGAGAAAGAAAGATGGCTCATGGAGAATGTGCATTGATTACCGAGCACTGAATAAGATAACAATCAAAAATTGTTATCTGCTTCCTCGCATAGATGATATTTTAGATCAATTAAAAGAAGTTGTTTATTTCACCAAGCTGGATTTGCACAGTGGGTACCATCAGGTCAGAGTTGCAAAGCAAGATGCATGGAAGACTGTTTTCAAAACAAATCAGGGATTGTATGAGTGGTTGGTTATGCCTTTTGGCTTGACCAATGCTCCTACTACTTTCATGAGATTAATGAATGATATACTCAGGACTTTTCTTGATAATTTTGTTATTGTGTATCTGAATGACATTTTGATTTTTAGTAAAACGTGGGAAGAACACTTAAAGCATGTTAAGCAGACATTAGATGTTTTGAAAAGAGAAAAACTTTATGTTAAACTCTCAAAATGTGAATTTGGCAAAACGTCTCTAAATTATTTGGGTCATATAATAGGGGTTGGTGAATTGAAAATAGATCCCTCTAAACTGGCAGTCATTGTAAAATGTCCTAAACCCAAGTCTGCTACAGAAGTGAGAAGCTTCTTAGGAGCAACACAATATTGGAGGAAGTTCATTTCTAATTTTTCCTCAATTGCATCTCCCTTAAATGCTTTGACAGGATTGAACAAGGTGTTTCAATGGGGAGGCAACATCACAAAGCCTTCGACACCTTGAAAGAAAAGATTAGTACAGCACCTATACTAGCACTGCCTCATCTGCAAAGACCATTTGAAATCCAAACATATGCTAGTGACTATGCCATGGGAGCAGTGTTGACATAGCACGATGAACCCATATGTTATCATTCTAAGACTTTTAATCCTGCAATAGTTAACTATCCTACATATGATAAAGAATTGTATGCATTAGTTCGAAGTGTGAAAAAGTGGAAACATTACTTAATAGGAAAAGAGACAGTAATACATACTGATCATCAACCACTTCAATATCTACACTCCCAAACTAAGTTGCAGCAATCAAGGCATTATAGATGGATGGTTTTTCTACAACAGTTTCATCTAGTCATCAGATATAAAAAGGGCATACACAACAAATTTGCAAACATGTTATCTAGACCCATTATAAATGCATCTACCATACTTAAGCATAATTTTGTGCTACATGAAAGCTACATAGAACAATATGCTCAGGATATGGACTTTAAATATGTATATGCAACTTTGAGTCAGGGCAAAAAGGTAGAAGAATTGGACTATCATGTGAAGGACCAACTCTTATATCATTGTGGGAAACTCTGCATTCCACAAACAGAGAGGGTAAAGATAATTAGGGAGGCACACACTTCTCTGATATCAGGTCACTTTGGGGTAAGTAAAACAGTTGCATAGCTACAAAGATTTTGTTATTGGCCGAAAATGAATGAGACAGTTTCTAGATATGTAAGAGGGTGTACTATGTGTGCTAAAAGCAAGCCCAGCAATAGAAAACTAGGCTTGTACACTCCTTTACCAGTTCCTTCTCACCCTTGGGAAATTGTTTCCATGGATTTTGTTAGAGAACTCCCTAAATCTAGGAAAGGTCATGATTATCTATATGTGGTTGTAGATAGGTTCAGCAAAATGTGTATTTTGATACCTTGTAATAAACAGATTACAGCTGAACAAACTACAAAATTATTTTTTGAACATGTATGGGTTCATTTTGGATTACCCACTTCTATTGTATCTGATCGAGACACCCGATTTGTGGGGAATTTTTGGTCAAGTCTGTGGGAACTGATGGACACCCAACTAAAGAAAAAAGCATAGCTTTTCATCCACAAACTGATGGCCAGACAGAAGTAGTTAACAGGACAGTGATCCAGTTTACTCAGGGGATATTGCAGCAAGCATCCTAAGCTTTGGGATGAACATTTGTGTTATGTGCAACATGCTTACAATAGAGCCAAACACTCTTCTACACAAATATCTCCTTTTGAGACCTGTTTTGGTTTCATAACAAGGTCTCCTTTGGATTTTGTCTTTGGTAAAGATACCATGGTTGATGGACACAGTGATGTGGACAAGGCAACTAGGTTCATGGAACAAATCCAGCAGATCCACGAGGCAGTACAGGAATAGTTGGAAAAGAGCCAAAGCCAAATACAAGGCTAGGCATGACAAGCATCGGATGGATCATAGTTTTCAAGTTGGAGACCAGGTCTGGTTGTATATCAGCAATGACAGGATGCAAGGTGAAGGTAAAAAGCTAAAGCCTATCAGGTATGGACCTTTTAGGATACTTGAGAAGATTGGTGAAAATTCTTTTCACCTTGATCTACCATCTTACATGCACATCTACTCAGCCATAAATGCAGATTGCTTGATATTGTTTGAACCTTCAATGGTTGAGGATCCTGAAGAGCAAAGTCGATTGCCTTCTATTGATGACATGCTACCTGAATATATTAATGAATTGCAGGAAGACACAGTCTTGGACAGGAAGGTGAGGACGACACGCAGAGGAGATGTTGAGTACCTCAGAATTGGGCTCAAAGGTTCGAAGCCGAGCAGTGCAAAGTAGATTGAGATTGGACAAGTGAGACAGCAGTATCCTCACTTAGTCGATGCTTGAAAGAAAACCAACTTTTGGTGGTCCAAAAGATTTTTCAATGGGAAGGTCGTGATCCGAATTGGATCCATAGAAGACTATCAAAGAACCATGACTATATCAGGTCGAGACAAATCTTTAAAGAATTTCAAAAACCGTGATCAAAAACACCCCTGAGCCAGTGGCAATGGCAGCTAGCATGGAACGACGAGGACCTTGGTCAAAGCACGCTGACCGAGGCCCATGGAGACTGTGCAGGAGGTCAAAGTAGCCCCTGGGAGCCCCACATAGAGAAAAGGAGGTGGATTTTGATGCGCGATTAATGCTTCTGGGAAAACAGGGCCAAAATGGAGGAAGCCCGAGCACACGGATGCATGGAGAACCGGACAACCACGGGCGGAAAAGGTGAACAGCGCTAAAAGGAAAAAGGCAGGACCCGCGCTCTGGAAACTGCTAGTATTGATCGGGGCGCCCTCAAGCGGAGGTGAGAGAAAACCGTCATTGATCGTGTGCTATCGGTCAAGCAAGTCAACCGCGTGGGACGTGCATATGATGTTGGATCTGGGGGACCCAGATCGGACGACTAAGATCGTGCCCGATGGAGGAAGTGGAATCGACGAAGGAATACACCGCGATTTGTAAAGATTTGGAATATGTTTGACCACCACGGTGGAGGAAAGACTTCATCCATGACGTAACTGAAGAAATGAACCGATGAAGCAGGCTGGCACCCTTTAGAGGAGGACAAGTGACCACTCCCTGAGCGTTCATAATGAAGTCAAATAGGGAACTCCAAGCGCAGCTACAGAAGGTAAATCGACAGAGGCGGATGAGGAATTGAACAGGCATGAGTTCGAATGGCTTCAGATCCATGAACAGCGAAAAAATACACAGTTGAAGTGAGAGTCAGTCAGAGAAAACCCCAAGAGGAGGACTGAACACTGAGAGGCAGAAACCAGAGAAGAAGACAGTAAAGCAAAAGCAAAAAGAGACAGAGGGCTGAGCTGACCAGCGACAGCATTGAGCACCAGAGAGCTTGAGAGATTCAAGCCATCCCATAGAGGAATCTGTCTGGACTGAGCACCACATTTGGCTCTTTCCACTGTAGACTAAAAGGTCACAGATCTGGTAGGAATAAGAAGAGTTTGTGTACTCCAGTGGCTTGGGGAATCCAAGAACCACCCTGCCAAGCAAAACGCGCTTCAGGAGAACTCACATTGAGTCCCTGTATTGTAATTCTTTGCTTAAAGGCACAATAAAACAAGGCCACCACTGAAAGTTGGACTAGAGATGTAGCCCTGGAGAATAGGGTGAACTCCTTATTAAAATTCTTGTGTCTTTGATTTTGCTTACTGTATTTCTTTGTTGTCTTTCTATTTAAATGTCTGTGTGTTGGAAATCTGATCGATCAGTTGCTTAAATAGCACAGAACACACACTAGCACATGAGTTTGTAATACCTTTGTTTAATAAATCCTTAATTGATGTCACTCATAAGGTGATTATCATATCACCTCATGACCCTTGGACTTCTAATGTGACTTTTTGACTTCCATGAGACTTTTGGACTTTCCCTAATGACTCTTTTGTCCATATATGACTCTTTAACTTCCACACATTTACATTAACAATATCACCCAAAATTACATCATTTCCACATCATCATGTGACGACAACATGACAAGGCATTGACATTTACGACTTGGACTCATGATGACTTGTATATAGATTTCTTTGAGAGGTGACGAAACTACCACTATGTCTTCAATATTTGTAACAAATCTTGCATGCCATTTCCTTCTACCCTCCAAAGGGTTTCTTAAAATTATGGAGTCTTCATGAGTCAGTTTAATCATCGGGATCCATTGTTCTTTCATTTGTCACAACATGTTACCTTTGTGCCTTTTGTCTTCAAGATGCTTCCTTGGGAAACCTTTCTTGACATATCTCCTCACACATATTTTCCATGCTTTATTGAACACCTACATGTATAAATCACTAATGGCAAGCAAACATTAGCTCAAAAATATCCTACTCTATCTTGTTTCATGCAAATTTTCTAACTATGGCTCAACAGTGCGCAAGGGAAAAGGGAGAGTGTTGAAAAATGTGAAACAAGAAATGTTAAATTTAGAATGTGCTAAAAATAGACCTGCTAAAAATAGCATGTCTAAAAATAGCAATTTGGCCAGTGAGGTCATTAGCCATATTGGGTGAGAGGTGAAATTGATAAAAAAAAATAGAAAGTTCTAAAAATAGCATTTCTGGGTCCCTTCCTATTTTTAGCAGTCCTTGGTCTAACTATAGGAAGTAAAAAGGAATTTGGTCTTAACAGTAGTTTAAAATATTAATTAATTAATCTCCATGAGTTAATTAATTATGGAAAATTAAACCTGAAGTCTTTGTGAGATCATGCAATTATTTTCTCTCTTGATTTAGGAATTTATCCCTTGATTAAACGATATAAGGTTCAGTTTTATAATGAGAGAATCAGTTGACTTAGTCAAGTCTAGTTAGATTATTTTAACAAGTTGTTAAAATAATGAAATATAGTTTGTTAATGCTTGCATGCATGTGACAACTATTATTTCAAATAACTGACTATTTTCTCATGGATAACTTATGCATGACAGTTCAGACAAAGACCTAGTTGAGATCAAATGTGGGACAGTGTACTATCAGATGCTAGGATATTTCTAGTAAGTATTCCTTGCATGAGGAACAAATCTATTTTCTTCTATGAATACGTAGGTGGACCTGAGGTGACAGTAGGTATGATTAGGCCAATTTTCATCCTATATAATGAGGCCTAGGTAGTCCATGATTTTCATCTTCTGATTGAAGATCATCAGAGTACAGAGAGAGCAAGATAGCTATTGAGCTGATTCTTTTTGTATTGTGAAGAGAATTTCCACTTGATTGATAATACATGGTTGGGGTTTTATACTGGTGCTTTCCCCTGGATATATCTTGTGTTATGTGTGATTATTTCTCTTGATCAGTAATGGATGTTTCTACTTGATGTTTCTCATGAATTCGATTATGCTTCCACTTAATGTTTTGTATAAGTAGAACAAGTATTATGCTTTAGGACATTGCATATATCGGTTTGTTCTACAGGTGCAATTTCTATAGAGAGACCTTATGGGTGTTGGGTGCACATGAAAGAGACAGATAAGGGCTTCACTTCTCACTAATATTATGCCATGTGTAGCTCTGGAAGAGGAAGATGCTTGGAGGCATTGGGTACACTTACAAGAGGCACGAGAACATGATTGTTCACTGGAAATGCGCCATGCGCTTGGGAGGAAGGTCAGGGCCACAAGGAGGGAATAGGGCACACTTGTAAGGCACAAGGGAAGGTAGCACTACCCACTAAAAGTGTGCAGCAAAATCAACTGGGAGACAAAGGCTTGAGTGCAAGGCGTAGAGATAAGCATCAGGAAGGAGGGTCTACTGACTAGAAATGCATTGTCCACTGGGAGGGAGAGAAAGGACTCATCTAGGTCCAGGGTAGTGTTCTAATTTCCAAGGAGGCTCTCCACTATGCCCTCGAATTGTGTTGTGCACTCATACTATCCTAGAGGGTAGGCTTGCAAAGTCAGAAAAATTAGGCTATCAAAGTCAAAAAAAAAAATGTCTAAGTTTGGAAGGGTGAAACACGGAAAATACATTGAGTTAGGAGAAATTTCATGCAAAAACATCTCAACTTATCAGTAAAACTTATACAAGACCCAAGACTAAGAAATATCCATCAAAATGCTAGTTCACAAGCATTCTCCAAGTGCAACAAACCAAGTATGTGCAGTTGTGACACATAAGTGTCATTTTGTGGCTAGAAAGTGCACTATGACTCCACAGTGTGTTATAAGTATTACTCACAATTTGATAACACTTAGGAAGGAGCATGGACACTTGTAACATGTGTAGAAACATGAAATGACACTTAACGACCAAAAGAGACAATTCACATGATAGGAGATAGGCTCCAAATTTTGAATATAGCAAAATTTTGGAGGGTGTTGTAGTAGCGACAACACTTAGTTAATTTGATTTACTTACACAATAGATATTAGACTTATGTGAATTTTTTGGCCTCCCTGAGATATGTTTGCCTTATATACTAAGGCTTTTGATCTTTTCTTCAATACTTTTTAGTATAGTTCTATCTTGCTTAAGATCAAACAAATGTATGCACAATTTGTAATCGACTATTCTAACTTTGAGGTTCTTCAACCTGTTATAACATATATTAATGTAAGAATGAGGTGAAATGAGGATTTTGGCCCTCTGAGACTCCTAATGCTTTTTCATCCCACTAAGACCATAATTAGGTCTTTGATCTAAGATATTTCAAAATATTCTTAGGCTTAGGAATTGATTACGATACTTTTCAATATAAGGCTTAGGATCAACTTTGTTTTCTTGTAGTAGAATATATTTTGAGGCCTCATTCAAAAATAGTCCTAAGATCTTTTTCTGTCACGAATTTTTGAGACTAAAACTTAATTTTTGAGAATATATTTTGGTCCTCCTTTTTGGCCTTCTTATAAGTTTCTTTAATTAGTCTTTTTTGGTCCAAATGCAAGCTATAGACTTCAACCCTTCTTCTCAGTCATCTTAGAGATTTAGATATTTTAGGATACAATTATTTTAGGAGAATTTCCAACCAGAGATTGACTAGTAAACAAACCCTAAGGGACAAGTTGCGCTACCCTTTTACCCAAGCTCTAATACCATGTTGATTTTTAAAGGATCCTCTAATCAGATAATTACTTCTTATGTTCTTATCTTGAGTTAGTATTTCTTTGCATTTATTATCCATCATAAAGTAACTGCATAGATAATCTCAACAGTAAACAAAAATTCCAGTAGAATAATAAACAGATAGCCACACAAGAATACAATCATTTACCCTAAGAAAACCCACATGGGGAAAAACCCAACACCATTTTCAATAGAGAAATATTCAAGTCAATAGAGATACATCTTTGTCAATAACTACGTCAAACCTAGTCCATCCTCCTAGTCAATTCATTTTCCCACGGAATAGAGTAGGCATTCTACCTTTCTCAAAATCCAGTCCCCTGCTTTACCTCAGAACTTCAACTTTGTCATGGAGTCTTTGCCTTAGACTTCGATGTCTTAGAATATCCCTTTATTGGCCTTAGAATAGCTCTTCGTTGGCCTCAGAAATAGCCCTTCGTTGGCCATATAGATAGCCCTTCGTTGGCCTCATAAATAACCCCTCACTTGTTGCCTCATAACTTCATATGCTTCCTCAGACCATCAAAATATTCATGAACAAAATCAAATCTGAATTACTTCAAATGATGATAATTCATTGCCTCAAAATAGGCCAAATCACAAAAGATAATATGTTTGAATTTTTTGCGCTAATGTGGAGGAAGGAGATGTCTTTATATAGCTTTCTACCTATATGAATAGGTGCATATTTACTTGGAGCCTACCTAAACATTTGAAGGGGCCGACTTGACTAGGAGGAGGCCAACTTCATCTTTTGGAGTCTTAAAAATTCAATTTTAAATTCAAATTTATTTCCTTTTCAACTAGCATGAAGAACATGCCTACAATACATTATTGACTCAAATATATGTTATGAATATTGACCATAGTTACAAAAATCAACATTCAAGCAATATTTTTAAGGAAGAAATGAAGAAGCAAGCCCCCAAGGGATAAATCAAGCAAAGAAAAGTCAAATAAAATGTCAAATTGAAGTATTTTCTTTCAAGAAAAGGTAGTCATGGAAATTATTGGACCAAAGGAGGCCAAGTGCTCCTAGGGAGTGAATCAAGCAAGTTAAGCTAGGTCGAGGAGGTTTTTCAAGATTCCAACCATTCCTAGAGTTATTTCAAGCCAAATCAAGAGAGAATCCAAGGGAATGTTGCATCCTCAAGGAAAATTTATTTCTTATATGTTTCATGTCATTTTATTTATTGAGGCCTTTATGACCAATTTTGTAGCTTGAAAAGTCATTCCCATGCCTCGTTGAAGTGTCTTAACTTATAGTATAGGCATGGAAATTTATTTAGGGCATATTTTGAAGGATAATAATCATTATTTGAACCTTTGTTGGAGCTATTTTTTGAGAGGTTGTCCACCATTTTCCTAGTCATTGGAGGGTTAAACATAGTCATTGGACCACCAATGAAGAGTTGATTATATAAGCAAGCTAGCCATGCAATTGCAAGTGGAAATTTGGTCATTTAGAGTCAAAACGGCCCCTCTTGGCTACATCAATGTACCATTTTGCCTGTATTGTGGTTTTACTCAATGTAATTTTGAAAATTAAATTATTCTTGACTTAGCCTCCAAGTATTTTGTAGATGGAAAGTCCTATATTTTTTGGGAGGCCAAGGAAATAATTTTTGAAGAGTCTCATGTATAAATATAGGCCTTCTCCTCCTTGGAAGATCATTATAAACTTGTTGAGATCTATTTTCCCTTTTTTGGGAGATAGACATAGCAAACAATGAATTTACAAATGATTCATCTTCATCATGTTTGGAAAACTTTGATGATTTGCTTGTAGGTATTTCAAATCGAGTTGGGAGACTAAGGAAGACTACAAAATTTATACAAATGCTAGGCATTACAAATGAGTTTGGCCACAGTCCAAAGGATATTCTTAGAGTTTACTTTGAAGTAGTGATGAAAGAAGGAGAACAAATCTTACAGCACCTCAGTTCACAATTTCTTGAGGACAAACAATGTCTAGAAGGGGGGACTGTAATGTCCTCTTCTAATTAAATTTCCCAAGGGAGGACAAAGTAGCCTATCTAACCCCATAAACTATAGTCATTTGTAAAAGGGGAACCCATTATTTTATGTTTATGAGGTAACATTAGATAATTTGGGGTAAATGGAGGAAAACTTCTAATAAAAGCTCATTTTAGGGCAAATGGAGGGAAACTTTTTATCCCCTCAAATTAAAATTAGGAGTGAAGATCCGGAATCTATAAAAAGGAGAGAGGAGATTCATTTTAATCATCATGGATTATTGATCTTTATGATTTTTGGATTGGGGCTCTTGGAGGATTTTAAGACCCTTTTTTCCTATGCTTGGTTTCGGTGGTGAAAGATTCCACCCTAGCCAATCCACCTTTCTCTTTACTCTATTAGCATAATTTATAAGGTAACAATTATGTGGCAACAAGGGCTCTGAGGATTAATCTGTTGCAAAAGTTTATGAGTCTAAATATTGGCAGTGAGGCCTTCTAAGGCTAAATCTGAGGTAGCAAAGCGTTTCTAAGGCTAAATATTTGCCAGCAAGGCCTTTTGAGGCCAGATCTGAGGCAGCGAAGGGTTTGTACGGCTAAATATTTGGCTATGAGGATTTCTGAGGCTAGATTTGAGGCAGCGAAACCTTATGACGCAACAAGGGGTTCCCAAGGCTAAATCCGATGTAGCGAGGGGTTGTTGAGGCTTAATCTATGGTAGCAAGTGTTTCTAATGCTTAAACAGTGGAAATGAACCATCTCAAAAGGGCCCCTATGTGGAAACGGACTACTCTAAGGCTTGTCCAAGGTAGATTGTCATTTATGTGACTTGGCCTATGGTAGTGAATATTTCTAGCAATCTAATATTGAATTGATGGTGGCAACAAGGCTAAAATGCTCCCTGTGAGGCAATGAAATGGTGAGGGCTCTCTCCCTTGTGTCAGCAGAGATCAAGGTGTGATTTCAGAGGTTGTTGGTAGAAAAAATAATTAAAGGGCTACAAGGAATAAGAGGAGCAAGAAAAATACATCTCAGGTAGCCTACAAGACCGAATTTGAGGCAGCAAAGTGACCAAGAGAACCAAGACTGTAGTTGGTTGTAAGTTCAGATCAATAGTATAGGGATAGTAGGGTGTGTTGGTTCAATTAGAATTAGATTATCAAACTAAACTATAATGAAATATTGGGAAGGATTCTGTATTAATTGGCTTCATTTGTATGAGTTGTTGGTGGAATCAGTTATTTTTTACACAGTTTGTGCATTCAATATTATCGTATTTTCTAAAATTGAAAGAATATTGTGAGCCCACATGGGGTAGGTCAATTGGTGATCACCTTGATATGAAGTGTTATGTTCCATGATATTCCAAGTTCAAACTTCCGCATGGGTCAGCCAACAAAAAAGAAATTGAAGGAATCTTGTGATACCAGTTAGAATACAAATTTTGTCATGTGTTATTTTCAACCCTAAGGTATTTTTCCCAAACATGATACTACACCAACTATCCCTCACACAATGTATCCCAAGAAAATAAAGGTATTTCACACCTATTTGAAACCCAAAGTAGGAAATATTCCATTTAGACTTTTATTTAAATTACATATTATTAGTCTATAGGCTACATATTTGTATAAATAAGCTCTGATTTACTTATAGTCGGTAAGCTTGAGAATAGGGATTTGATAGTTGAATTGATAAAAATAGATATTGAGTTGTCAATGTTGTTAAGATAGGATTTGATCCATAAAAGAAAGGAAAAAAAATGTAATGATAGAGATTGGATGGAATAGGAGAGTGAGTAAGTTAAAGATTGAGAGAGAGATATGGTTTGCGAGTGAAACAGAGGTTAGACAAATTTTTGTAATCGAGCCGAGAGGGCCATGACTCTGTAATTTATATTTTATTGAAAGAATTGATTAAGTGTGGCGTTGCATATTATTCCTGGTGTGATATTCTCTCGAATCTGTGTATCGGCATTCTGGACCCTAATCGGGTATTATTTTCCATTTATGTGTTTCATTGATAATTACAGCCAAATAGCATTAAGAGTTAATACCGAGATTAGGCGCTAAATCTTATTAACTATATTTCTTAAAGGTTATATATTAAGAACGTAGGTAGTATTCGGAAAGCAGTAAGTGGTATATTGCATGGAAAATAAATGGTAAATGGTATTTTTCCAAATCGTGCGATTAACCTAAGGTGTTGACATGTAGCACGAAGAAACCACTTATCTCGCGTGCTCTCAACCTGATATCGATCATGTAAGTAATTGCGCGATAATCATTGGATCGAACAGGATGGATCGATGGTGGAAATCAACCGGACTAGTTGGCAAGCAAATACGAAGCAATATCTATTGGATCTGAAGAAGCCAGATCAATGGTGGAGATTGAAGCGCTCGGGGAGTAAGAAGTCAAAGTAGGACCGACGGTGATTGGTCAAGCAAGTGGGACCCTCGGGAGGGAATACAAGTACAAAATATGTTTAACGCGCAGCTGATTGGTTTTTAAGTGAACCATTAGTCTAATTCTAGACTACCACATCAATTTTGGTAACCATCCACATCATTTGGTATCAGAGCTCAAGGATTAAGTCTGCTACAGTAAACATGCCACCTAGGAGAGGAGCTCACATAGGTCGGGGGAGACCTGTTGCGAATGCAGTTCTGCTGGAAGAGATTCAAAACTTGCGTACAAGGATGGAGACAATGGAAACTGCTCAAAGGAGAGCACCTGATGAAGGAGATGCCAGTGTTGCAGAGGAATCTTCTGAGAAAGAAGAAGAGGATGAAAGCGAAGCTACCAAAGTTCTCAAAATGTTGACCAAAGTAATTGGAAGATCAAAGGTGGAAATACCTTTTTATGACGAGAATCTCAATGTAGAAGAGTTGATGGACTGGATCAGTTCATTGGACAAGTATTTCGACAATGAGGAGGTTGATGACAAAAAGAAAGTGAAATTTGTAGTTACCAGATTGAAGGGTCATGCAGCTATCTGGTGGGATGAACTACAAACATCCAGAGAAAGAAAGGGGAAGCTCATGATCAAACAATGGGGTAAAACGGTGAGTAGGTTGAAAGGTAAATTCATGCCAAAATATTATCAGCTAAATCTTTTCAGACAGTTACAGAATTTGAGACAAAAGGGGATGAATGTCAAAGAATATACAGAAGAATTTTATAAGTTGAGCATTAGAGCAATACATGCAGAGGATGATGTAGAAAAGGTAGCCAGATACATCAATGGCTTGAGATATGACATACAGGTTGAAGATGCCTATCAAGCAGCTTTGAAAGCAGAGGAGAAGATGTTGAGGAAACAAATCAAAGGAACTGAGGGAAAATTTCAGCAAGAGGTAGAGGAACTACGAGATCAAGATTTTAGCACCCTCGGGATGAAGCAAGAGGTTCAATTAGTAGACCACCATAGAGAGGAGACTTTAGAAGAGGAAGATTTGCACCCAGAGGAAGAGGCCAAGGAAGAGAAATTCGGTGTTATACATGTGGAGAATGGGTACATGGATCATGGGATTGTCCTCATAATAAAGCAACAAATCATTGGAATGTGAATGTGGCTAGGGCAAAGGAAGAAAAACCTCAAATTGCAAATAAGGAAGAATAACCCGAAGTAGGAGAATATTTGTTATTGAAAAGGGTATTGCTTAAAGCAGAGAAAGAGACAGGAGAACCAGCTCAAAGAAAAAGTTTTTTCATAAATACATGCAAGTCCAAAGGAAAATGTTGTAAAGTGATAATTGACAATGGAAGCATTGATAACCTAGTTTCTACAGAAATGGTGGACAAGTTAGAATTAGTGAAAATAGTACACCATACTCCTTATAAAGTATCATGGCTACAAAAAGGACATCAGCTTATTGTGACATAACAATGCAAAGTAGAAATCCTGATTGGTACTTATAAGGATGTGGTATTATGTGATGTAATGCCAATGGATGTATGCCATGTATTGTTGGGAAGACCTTGGCAGTTTCATCAGAAAGCTATACATGATGGGATAAGAAACACTTATACTCTAGAGAAGGATGGGAATAAACATACATTGTTGCCATTGAAGAATGAAGCAGACAAAGAAGCGCCTGGAAATAATGTTATGTTGATAAGTGGAAAAGAATTGTTGCAAGAAGTCAAGAAGGATGAACAGATACATTTTTCTGTCATAAGGAGACCTAAGGTAATTTTGACTTCCACAAACTTAGATGATTTATCTGAAGAAATAAAAACTCTTTTGAATGATTTTGTTGATATTATTGTGGATGAACTACCAAATTCATTACCATCAATCAGGAGTATTAGTCATCACATTGATCTAATACCTGGAGCAAGTTTGCCAAATAAAGCAGCATAGAGGTTAACTCCTCAAGAAAATGCAAAAGTTGGGAGACAAGTGCAAGAACTGATGGATAAGTGTTGGGCAGCAGATCCCCCCATAGCATGTTTTTGGGGCTTAAAGCCCGAGATTTGTTCAATGTAATGTAAAGGCTCCACGAAATGCGGGTGCAGAGCACCCAAGTTTAGGATGAGTCATAGGGTTGTCTGCCCTAACATAATGAAATTGAATGTAAATTTTGTCGGCCTACCCATGATCCGCGGACCATGGGATTGTATAAATAGAGTGAGGCTCTAAGTGTAAAGGAAGTTCTGAGTTTTTGGAAAAATAATAGATAGATGCAAAGGCATGGTTAGAGGATAGAAGTGGATCTGAAGGTATTGGGTTGTAGTAGTAGGTAAAGGCTCTGCAGCTGAGTGCGCAGAGGCCTAGTAGAGTCCGCAGCTGAGTGCGCAGAGGCCTAGTAGATTCCGCAGCTGAGTGCGCGGACCCCTGCAGCTGAGTGCGCAGAGGCCTAGTAGAGTCTGTAGCTAAGGGTGTAGGGCGGAATCGGGTTTGTATTGAACTGAACTTGAAAAGGATCATTAATAAAGCTAAGTTGATTCAGCATATTGTGCATCTGTTTCATAGATCTATAGTTTGATGTTCGGCGTTAATGGTATCTGTTTATCTATATGCATGCACGTGTATGTATGTTTATGTATGAAAACTTTCTAAGTAATTAAAGAACATAACCTAACTAAGGAAGACTTGATACTGGTCGCATTGCAGCTGGATCTATGCGAAGGCAGTCCCACAGGATGCAATCAGACATCCCCACAGTGCGGAAACCAGGTTCCAGCACCCTCCCATACTACTTCGGGTGAGACCTCAGTCCATGCTCCACGGACTATTGCCAAAAGGCCCAGTAGTACCGGGATTTGCTTGGTTAAACTCACTATTGAACCTAGGTCAGGCCCCACATAGCCAACAAATGGTTCCATTGTTGGGACCAGGATTTGCCTAGAGGATGTCTGATGTCGTGCCACTAGAACCCAACAAAGAAGGATATTGAAGAGTGGTTGGACAAGTAGATTCATGAGTTCGCAACACAAGAAAATAGAACTCTGCAGGTATCTGAGAAAAGGTGGTTGGATCGTTACGTGTATATGGAAATCCATGAGATTTTCTTTGCATCCTTTCCCTCTGAATTGTATGAGTGGATCGCGAGATTAGCCGAAAGACAGGGAAGGTGTAAGCTCGATGAACCGATAGTGTGGACTTCGGAATTAGTGTGCATACTAGAGGCATCAGAAGACAAGATTGCACGAGTTGTGGACCATTGGCTCGACCGGATAATAGGGGGATTTATCACTGAGTTTGCAGTGGACACGACCGTGAGCTATAGCAAGGCAGAACAATGTTTTCTCAAGGGACCGCGAGGTAAGTATATTAAATCTTTGAATACCTGGATTAAGATGTTGTTATGTGAAAAATAGTTTATGTGAATACATTAATGTTTGGGACGACGCAAAAGCGGAAAGATCTACAAAGGTAGCGGGGAATTAGCAAACAACCTGTTAATTTCACCTTCGCGAGAAAGTGAGGAAGAGCTCGCTCGAGTCTCTCCGAGTAGTGCAATAAACTTGATAAGGCAACGCATTCCACAGTTACCACCTCCACCCACACCACCACCCGCTTCACCTCCCTCACCTCCATCTCCACCCACTCCACCTCCACCAACCTCGCAGTTCATCATGGCGAGCATGATCAAGCTACCCGTATTCAAAGGAGTAGGGAATGAGGATCTGGACCAATTCTAGTTTGTGGTAAGAGCAACGTGGGAAGCGCAAGGGGTCACGGACGAAAACATTAAGAAGGCTACATTGGTGAGCGTGTTGCAGGAGCGCGTGTTGACATGGTATATCAAGCACTCTAATGACCACCCAAACGCAGGGATAGCAGAGATCCAAAATGCAAGGCCAGGGCCATGACAAGGAATATTGTCCAGTATTCGTGAACTAATTGGCAGGAGGGGGGCCAATGTCGTTGAGACCAGAGGCACAGGCAGGGCCAAGTGCAACACCCACGTTATGGTGTGCGATCTGTTAAATAGGAGGAAAACACATGACAAATAATTGTCATTTGTTGCAGAAGTATACACAGACTCCCCAGCAGTTGTTTTGTAATTTATGCAGGTCAGTAGACCACGACGAGTTCACTTTTCACAGTTACGAGTTAATGATGGATCGAACCCCAGCCTATAGGATGCAGACAGAAACGTGAGCCCTTGACCCAGCTGCGGGGATGGCGCGCGCTGGATTTTAGGGGGGAGGTCGAGGACAAGGAGGAATGGGACCAGGATGGGGTCGTGGACAATTGATTTGCTAGAATTGCGAAGGACTAGGGCACTATGCTCATGATTGCACCAACCTGACGAGGATATCCTATTCGTATTGTGCTCAGTTTGATCATGAAACAGTAGATTGTCCTACGATGATCACACAGATGCGCGACAAAGGGGTATTCCAGCCTCCTCTGACTCATAATATCCAAATGATGAGGTCTGAACCGCGCGAAGAAGACCCAAATGTGAACATGATGCTCAGAAGCGGTGCGACCATAGGGGAAGATAAGGGGAAGCAGCCTGAGGAAGATACATGGGTTTGCAAGGCTCCTACAAAGGAACATGAGTTTGACTTAGAACGCGCAAAGGAAACATTCATGGAATCTAAGAAGAGCTTCACGGAGGCCTCCACTTCAGGTAGTAAGGATCAACCAGAGACAGGAATGGATCCTTCCATGCTCACTACCTTTTTGGAGACATGCATGAAACTATTGCGCGACAATAAGGCAATTAAGGGACTATAGGAGTTGATCACTAAGTGCGCAGGGTCAGGGGAACCGCACATAGTCCGGAAATTGGGAAATCATGCATTGTGCACCGGGAGGGAAATGAGAATGACGGCGCAGATTAGTGAGTACAAAATGGATCAAGTCATCCTAGATCAGGGATCGGACGCGAATGTGTTACCGAAGCAAACATGAGAACGCATGGGCAAGCTCGTGTTGCAGTGGTCCCCTATTCAATTATGAATGGAGAACCAACAGAATTTTTTTCCCATGGGGAGGTTACAAGGGGTAACAGTTGATATCGAAGGCACGAGCACATAGACGGACTTTGAAGTAATAGAGATTGTCGATGACAGCAATCCCTATCCCGTGTTGTTAGGAATAGACTCGGCCACTGATATGAATGGAGTCATCAACCTGAAGAAGTGGAAGATGATATTCGAGAAAAAGTCCCTACGCGTAGTAGTCCCGCTAGACCTAGCCGAAGGGGTGCACTACACTGAACCTGTGCCCAACGATGGAAGCGACGATGAGCTGGAATTTATTCACAAGATAACTACACAAGATCATGATTGGGTGAATCTGACTGTAGATGGAAGGATCTCGTGGGAGTGCGCAAGTTCCTGCACCTCGGATTCAGACGAAGAAGTCGAGTGCTGGCACAATCGGTTGAACGAAGTGACAACATTGAATTGGAACATGATGATTAGATCACTATGTTGCGTAACAACATAGGCCAGAGATCTGCCAACATATGATGGATTGACAACGGTGGATGAATTCTTGAGCAAGTTTGAAAGTGTAGTACCGGAACAACAGTGGTTCGAGGCGTTGAAGTGGGCGCTACATGCAACACATGTGCGCTGGTGGGGAACATATCAAGGAAATTTTGAGAACTGGCACGGATGTAGAAGGATGATGCGCCGACAATTTGGGAAACCGCAATTATGGATAGAAGATAAATACGATAGACAAGATGACCCGTGCATGCACCTCGCGAAATGGACCAAGGCCTATGGGGAAGAACCACAACTTAAATGGGTACATTTATTCTACCATACCCTGGATGTCATACCCATGAATTGGTATACTGAGATGGAACTCCGACATGGCATGGGCGAATGGGATGTCTTACACGAGGGATTTTTGTTAACATTCACATTTGAAGATCGATGGTCAGATACTCTTGACGATGCACGGCAAGCAATAAAAGCCACCATCTTCAAAATATCATTGGAAGTACTTCAATCAACATGGGCAAACCAGTTAAGCAGTGCCCTAGAATGTTATAACATGTAAGTAGAGGAGGATGATGAAGACCCCAAAAATATTAATATTCCATAAACTGAAGGCTGTCGCGAGGTTCGAGGACCATCAATTTAGGATCCCAGCATCACTACGCCACTAAAAACAAAGCAGGTAAACATTGGCACAGACGCGGAGCTGAAGTACACAACGCTTGGGGACTATTGGGATGATGCTACGGTAGATAAGGTCGCCGAGTTACTCCGCAAATATCAAGATTTTTCCCCGACCAAAATAACGGACTTAAAGGGGATCATTGGCGACTTAGGGATGATGAAGATCACTCTAAAACTAAATGCAAAGCCAGTTAAGCAACGACCTTACCGTTTGAATCCAAAGTATAAAGAGAAGGTCCATAACGAATTAGACAAAATGTTCACCGCCGGAATTATCGAACTAGTGGAAGAATCCAACAGGGTGAGTCCCATGGTAGTGCAGGAGAAAAAACAGAAGGGCGAAATTAGAATATGCATGGACCTCATGAAGCTTAACGACGCCTGTGTTCACGATCCATTCCCGAAACCATTCACAGATGAAGTATTAGAGAATGTTGGCAATCAGGAAGCTTACTCATTCACATATGGCTTCTCAGGGTACCATCAGATCAAGATCATGCCGGAAGATAGGAGCAAGACAACCTTCGCAACCGAATGGGGCTGCTTTCAATACACCATTATGCCCTTTGGACTAAAGAATGTGCCAGCGATATTTTCGTGCATAGTGTTGCCGCATTCAAGGAATATATCCACAAGTTCTTTGAGGTCTATCTGGATGATTGGACTGTATTTGGGTTAGTTAAACACCATATAGCGAGTTTACGTTTGATGTTGGATACTTGTCGATGACACCAGATTGAGCTGAATCTTAAAAAGTGCACCTTCCTCATTCCCTTTAGAAACCTGCTCGGCCATGTGGTCAGCAAACAAGGCCTGATGGTGGACCCTATGAAGATTGTTGTTATTCCCAATCTGGAATCGTCGCGAAGTGTCAAACAACTACGCGCTACTTTGGTGCACACTGGTTACCATAGAAAGTTTATCAAGAGCTATGCACAAATAACAGCGCCAATGGAAAAACTATTGAAAAAGGATGCTACATATTGGTGGAATGATGATTGTATGAAAATTTTGGATGTTCTCAAGGGGAAACTAGCATCCGCTCCCATCTTGGTCTTCCCAAAATGGGACGTAAAATTTCATGTACATGTTGAGGCGTCGTGTATTGCGCTGGGAGCTGCACTTACGCAGGAAGGCACAGAAGGTGTGGATCACCCGATTGCGTTCGCGAGTTGGCGGCTGTCCAAAGCCGAAAAGAATTACTCTACTACTGAGCGCGAAGGGTTGGTTATGATGTACACACTCCAGAAATGCCGACACTATTTACTTGGCAGGCACTTCAAGATGTATACCGATCATTCCGCGTTGAAATACCTAGTGAACAAGACTATGTTGGGGGGGCACATATGCAGATGGCTATCACTGTTTCAATAATATGACTTTGAGGTCATCGTAAAGCCGGGACGCCTAAATGCAGGACCAGATCACTTATCACGAATTGAGACAGGCGAGGAGCCAACAAATTTGGAGGAGGGACTATCGGATGCACAGCTCTTTGCAATGCGCATCGCGGATGGCCACTTCAAAGATATAATTCATTTTTTAACCACAGGGACTGCGCCGAAGGAATATTTAGTCCAGCAGAAGAAGGAATTGGTGGTGTGCGCAGTGGACTTTTCTGTCATCGCGGGGCACCTCTAAAAAATGGGAAATGATGAGATATTGTGAAGATATGTACCTGAATTTGGACGAGGATAGATCCTCGCAGAAGCACATGGGGGGGTTACAGGAGGACAATATGCAGGATGCGCGACTGCACAGCAGATTCTTCGCGCTGGGCTATGGTTGCCAACCTTGCATCAAGTTTCGAAAGCACATGTCGGGCTTGCGACATATGTCAAAGGACTGGAAAACCATCACGAAGGGATGAGATGCCACTCAATCCACAGATGACGTTGCATCCATTCGAAAAATGGGCAATCGACTTTATGGGACTGATCAAACCTCAGGGAAAGAAGGGTGCGCACTACATCATCACCGCGACAGAGTAATTGACTCGATGGGCAGAAGCACAGCCGGTTAAGGACTGCACGGCCGCTACGGCTGCGAAATTTTTGTTCGACAATGTGTTGACATAGTTTGGTTACCTGAAAATCTTAATGAGTGACCGCAGAATGCACTTCCTGAATGAAACCATATGTGCACTCACTGAGGAGTTCCAGGTGTATCATCAGCAAAGTACATCGTGCCATCTGCAAGCTAATGGGACAGTAGAAGCATTCAACAAAATTCAGGAGACTGCATTGACCAAAGTATGTAACGCACAACGAAACGACTGGGACCTACGCATACCTATCGTATTATGGGCATACAGAACCACGTGCAACAAATTGACGGGTCAGACACCTTTCAAGTTAGTCTATGGCACAGAAGTTGTCATGCCGATGGAATATATCATCCCTAGTTTGCGAATCGCAACACTTACAGGCATGTTGGATCGTGAAGCCTTGGAAGAGAGGCTCACGCACTTAGAAGAACTCGAGGAAGAACAGTTTTTGGTGGGATTCCATCAGCAGGTACAAAAACAACAGGAGAAAGCCTGGCATGACCACCATATCAGGTTGCGCACCTTCAAAGTAAACGATTTAGTGTTGTTGTATGGCAGCGAGTTCGAAAAATTTCTTGGAAAATTCAGAATGCACTGGTTGGGACCATATGTGGTAAAAGAAGTCACAGACAGAGGCGCAGTCCAACTAGTCAAACTTAATGGAGAACCCTTCCCAAGAAAGGTAAATGGCAGTCGCATGAAGCCTTACACGGGTGGGCCGGTAGTCTGACTAACCGACCAACGCACAGTATTCGCGACCCGAGAAGTCAGACAAGGGTGCAGGACTATAAACACAAGTACTAGAAGTCGGCACCAAGGAAGAGAATCAAGTCAGATGCAAATGATTCAGAAGCAGAAATGCAGCAGATCCAGCCGACGCCGGAACGAGGCGTTGCAGACCTTCGCATCGCACAGGCACAAGTGGAAGGGCTTCATGCCAAGATTGTTGCACAGTGACTCGAGACGAGTCATGATGATTGTGTTGGGGACCTTTTGGGTAGCGGATCCCCCCATAAAATGTTTTTGGGACTTAAAGCCCGAGTTTTGGTCAACGTAATGTAAAGATTCTGTGAAATGTGGGCGTGAAGCGCGAAATTTTAGGATGAGTCATAGGGTTGTCTGCCCTAAAATAATGAAATTGAATGTAAATTGTGTCGGCCTACCCATGGTTCGCGAACCATGGGATTGTATAAATAGAGCAAGGCTCTAAGTGTAAAGACAATTCTGAGTTTTTGGAAAAATAATAGATAGATACGAAGGCATGGTTAGATGATAGAAGTGGATATGAAGATATTGGGTCGTAGTAGTAGGTAAAGGCTCTGCAGTTGAGTGCGCAGAGGCCTAGTAGAGTCCGCAGTAAGTGCACGGACCTCTGCCGCTGAGTGCGTAGGGCAGAGCCGGATCTGTACTGAACTGAACTTGAAAATGATCATTAATAAAGCTAAGTTGATTCGGCATCTTGTGCATCTGTTTCGTAGATCTATATTTTGATGTTCGACGTTAATGGTATATGTTTATTTATATGCGCCACTTGTATGTATGTTTATGTATGAAAAAATTCTAAGTAATTAATGAACAGAACCTAACTAAGGAAGACTTGATACTGGTCGCTCTGTCGCTGGATCTGTGCGAAGGAAGTCCCACAAGACACAAGGAGACCGCTGGTGCGCATAATCTAGTAAGCGTGAAGGTTGAATTGCATACCTATCGCCCATATCAGACATCCCCAGGGTGCGGAAACCTGGTTCCAGCACCCTCCCATACTACTTCAGGTGAGACCTTAGTCCATGCTCCGTGCACTGTTGCCGAAAGGGCTAGTAGTACCGGGATTTGCGCTAAACTCACTATTGAACCTGGGTCAAGCCCCACGTAGCCAACAATAAGGGATTAATCAGAGAGAGTCTTAGTTCATGTATTGTATCAACAGTACTCAGTCTAAAGAAAGGAGGTGAATGGCACATGTGTACTGATTCCAGAGCCATAAACAAGATTACTATTAGGTATAGATTTCCTTTACCATGCATGGATGATTTGATGGATTGTTTAAGTGGGTCAAAGTATTTTACTAAAATAGATATGAATAGTGGATACCATCAAATAAGGATTAGAGAAGGAGATGAATGGAAGACTGCATTTAAAACAAACAGTGGGATGTATGAGTGGTTAGTGATGTCTTTTGGACTCACTAATGCACCCAGCACATTCATGAGATCGATGAATGAAGTCTTGAAGGAATATGCAGGCAAGTTTTCAATTGCTTGTCTTGATGATATTCTAGTTTTCAGTAGAAGCAAAGAAGGAAATCTGGAGCATCTTAAGTTGGTTCTAAGAACTTTGCAGGAAGAGAAACTGCTGATAAATCTAAAGAAATGTAGTTTCATGAAAGAAGAACTAATCTATTTGGGGTTTGTAGTTTCTAAAGAAGGTCTGAAAATGGATCCAAAGAAAGTCCAAGCAATTTGGAATTGACCTATTCCAAGAAACATATTTGAGGTAAGAAGCTTTCATGGTCTTGCAAGTTTTTATAGAAAATTTATCAGAATTTTTAGTCAGATTTGTGCACCATTTATTGAAACAATCAAAGAGACTAATCAACCATTCAAGTCGACAGAAGCAATAGACCAAAATTTTAATTTGTTGAAGAAGAAAATTATAGAAAAAAACAGTTTTAGCTTTCATTGATTTTGGAAAAGTTTTTCAAGTTGAAACTAATGCTAGTGGAGTTGCAATTGGAGCAGTTTTAAGTCAGGAACAGAGACCAATAGCATACTTTAGTGAGAAACTAAATGAAGCCAAGAAGAAATATTCTTCTTATGATAAAGAATTGTATGCTATTGTGCAAGCTTTAAAAAAAAGGAGACATTATTTAGTACCAAAAGAGTTTGTATTGTATTCTGATAATCATGCATTACAGTTCGTAAACAACCAACCAAAATTAAACCAAAAGCATGCCAACTGGGTAGAATTTTTGCAGAGTTTCACTTTTGTGATAAAACATAAAAGTGGTAAGTTGAACAAAGCTGTTGATGCTCTAAGCAGGGTAAATTTCATTGTGCAAGAATTAAGAGTTGGTGTTGTAGGATTTGAAGAAATGGTTGATATGTATAAAGATGATGCAAAATTTAAAGATATTTATGCAGTTGTACAAAATCCAGAAGTTCATAATAGAAGCCAGTGGTTAGATTATCTTATCCAAAGAGGTTTACTGTTTAAAGCTAACAAACTTTGCATTCCCAAATGTTCTATGAGGGAAAACATAATCAAGGAGAAACACAGTGGAGGGTTATCTAGGCACTTTGGACAAGACAAAACCTTTGCTCAGGTCAATTATTTTTACTACTGGCCAAAGATGCAAATTGATGTTAAGAAATTTGTTGAAAAGTGCAGGATCTGTTAGCATGCTAAGGGGAGAAGCCAAAATACAGGATTGTACCAGCCATTACCAATACCAGACCGACCATGAGATGCAGTTAGTATGGATTTTGTTTTGGGATTACCTAGAACTCAAAGAGGAAATGATTCCATTTATGTTGTGGTAGATAGATTTTGAAAAATGGCTCATTTCATTGCAATGCAAAAATACTAGTGATGCAACACATATTGCTAATCTATTTTTTTCAAAAGTTGTAAGGTTACATGGATTGCCTATAAGTATTGTGTCTGATAGTGATACAAAGTTTGTTGGGCATTTCTGGAGAACTCTTTGGAAGAAACTAGGTGCCAACCTTAGTTTCAGTTTAGCATATCACCCTCAAATAGATGGACAGACCGAAGTGGTAAATAGAAACTTGGGAAACAAATTGAGAAGTTTAGTGTATCAAAATCTGGGATTTAGCACTTGCTCAAGCTAAGTTTTCTTATAATGACACTCCAAAACCGAAGTACTAGGATGAGTCCATTTCATATTGTTTTTGGAATAAATCCAAGAGATGTGTATGAGCTCAGAAATTTAGGCAAACAAGAGACAAGAAGTGCAAAGGCCGAAGAGTTCGCAGAGCAGATGCAGAGACTACAAGAAGATGTCAAAGACAGATTGCAAGAAAGCAATGGAAAATACAAACAGAGCGCTGATATGAGGAGGAAAGAAAAAGAATTCCAAGTGGGAGATCTAGTGATGGTGTATTTGAGGAAAGAAAGATTTCATGTTGGGACTTATAATAAACTAAAGATGAAAAAGATAGGGCCATGCAGAATTGTGAGGAAGTTTTCAACCAATGCTTATGAAATTGAGTTGCCAGAAGGGATTGGAATATCACCTATCTTCAATGTTGCATATTTATATCCATACAAGGAGACAGAGATAGAGCTACAGAAGGAACCTACAAAAGATGAAGTTCAGAATTTAAATTGGGAAGAACAAATGCCAAAGACAGTCAAGAAAGAGGTGGAAGTTGTTTTGGAGAAAAGAGTATCCAAAAGAACCAGAGGACGAGATGTCAGTTGGTTAACAACAATAGAATTACAGAAGTATGGAGTCAATCCTGATAGTTTGATGAATGATTATTTTCTTCCCCGAGAGTCTGATGCAGGAGCATCCAAACTTAGCCAGCAATGTGATTGTATGTTCGCATATTGTGGCTAATAAGAGATGCATTCTATTGACCTAAGTGGTCAAAATCAATTCTTAGGAGAGAGGGTTGGATCTCTCGAATTGATCTTTACTTCAATTATTGTAACAATTAAATCATTGTATTATTTTTAGAATAGGAGATAAGTGTTAGGATAGGTGTGTATTAGAGCTTAAGAATAGGGATTTAATAGTTGAGCTAACAAAAATAGAGATTCAGTTGTCAATGTTGTTAGGATAGGATTTGATCCATAAAAGAAAGAAAAATTGTAATGATAGAGATTGGATGGAATAGGAGAGTGAGTAAGCGAAAGATTGTGAGAGAGATAGGGTTTGTGAGTGAAACAGAGGTCAGACAAATTTTTGTAATCGAGTCGAGAGGGCCAAGACTCTGTAATTTCTATTTTATTGAAATAATTGATTAAGTGTGGCGTTGCATATTACTCTTGGTGTGAAATTCTTTCGAATCTGTGTATCAGGATTCTGGACCCTAATCGGGTATTATTTTCCATTTATGTGTTTAATTGATAACTACAACCAAATAGCGTTAAGGGTTAATATCGAGATTAGGCGCTAAATCCTATTAAGTATATTTCTTAAAGGTTATGTATTAAGCACGTGGGTAGTATTCGAAAAACAGTAAGTGGTATATCGCGTGGAAAATAAATGGTAAACGGTATTTTTCCAAATCATGCGATTAACCTAAGGTGCTGACACATAGCACGGAGAAACCACTTATCTCACGTGCTCTTGACCTAATATCGATCGTGCAAGTAATCACGCGATAACCGTTGGATCGAACGGGACAAATCAACGATGGAAATCAACCGAACTAGATGGCAAGCGAATACGACGCGATATCCGTTGGATCTGAAGAAGCGAGATCAACGATGGAGATTGAAACGCTCGGGGAGTAAGAAGTCAAAGTAGGACCAACGGTGATTGGTCAGGCAAGCAGGACCCTCAGGAGGGAATACATGTACAAAATATGTTTAGCACGCAGCTGATTGGTTTTTAAGTGAACCATTAGTCTAACTCTAGACTAACACATCAATTTTGGTAACCATCCACATCAATATCAATAGAGTGATCGTTGATGAGACACTAAATTTTACATTTACATTATCATTTGTATAAGGCATGATGCATCAAGATTTCAATCTTCAGATTGATAAATTATCTAATGATTTTGTGAAAACCCCTCTTTTTAAACAAGCAACTCAACCAATATACCCAAAACAAAATATCACAGCAAAATAAGCTCAACCGATATAACGAATATATTTATTAGTACCATTGTGAAATCCCTTCTTATTAAACAAATAACTCAGCGATCATACCACAAGCAAAAATACCATGGAAAACAAACTCAGCGAATATATTCTAATATGTTTTATTAATCTAACTTGGAATTACATGTTGGAGCAACCTTTTGAGTTACAAAAATTAATGTCTAAAAACCCATAAACAGTGATGGATAATGGCACGATTTGCTAGGAAAATAAGATACGATGGCAACACTAAAATGTAGCCTTACATTATTGTAAATTACTATACTTGAGCATATTTGATGGCACTGGATAGGGCAACAAAAATCTAGGCTGAAACTACCCATAAAAAAAATGCCCTCAACTTGTTGACAATAATTGGTGTGGCCTCCTCAAGTAATCCCACGGTTTGACAAACACTGAAACGCCCCCCCTTTTGCCCACACAAACTGCAAATGAAAAATACAACTTCCAAAAATCCCACAATCTATGGTTGTAATCATGACTTGGCAATGAGATGAATCTTCAGCAATAAATACATGTGCAAGATCTCAATGATATTTCCTTCTGATGAGCTAGGGTGGATTTGTTTCACCATCAAAACCAAGTCACACAAGGGTTTCACCCTTGGCACTCCAAAGCCACAAGAGCTCTCCAAATCTATATGAGAAAATGATTATGCATGCGGAAAAAGTGAGCTTCAATCTCTCTTTTATAACTTTATTTTTTTTCCTTCTACCTTGTTTACTAAATCAATGTCACCTTCACATGTTTCTTTTTCACCCGAATGACATTTAAACAATTAAATTGATTAATCCCCTTTTTGACCGACTATAGCCTACAGGAATCAAATAAATTACTCATTTGTTCCCTTAGAGTGGTTATTTGGAAAGAGACATTATAGATTCCAGTTCTAATGTTGTGATTCATGAATGATCTTTATTTTTAGCTTTAACAAGTGCTACACAATAGCTAGTATCTATTGCTTAGTTTAAATATAGTTCAATTGGAGTATGTAGTGATGATAAGCTACAAGCTGGTCAATTGAAGCCTTGACGAAAAAATAGATATGAAAGTGAAAATGTTGCACTAAAATGGTACTTTTTGGTGAGCACCCTACCTCATTAGTTGTAATGAAGCTCTATAACTTTATTTCTTTGGCAGTGTTCATTCAAATTGATATGGAGAAACTTAGTTTCAACGAAATGAGATTAACATTACAAAATAAATTTTATTAGCTTTTAATATTATTTTATTTATTTATAGCTAATACATGCGGCTTAGTTTAAATATAGCTAATTTAAAATAAAGAAATAAAATTGCATGTATCTCATCTTGGAACAACAAGACAACTGCATTAAAGCTAAAAAAATGTATTTATTATCTTTGTTCTTTTATGCTTAATTGATGTTAGTAAATGAAATATTTTAATAAAGATTTGCTCAAGCATCCTATCCCTCAATGTAATTATTATAATTTTGGATATAGTTGCATTGTGAACTTGGTTTGCTTGTCAAGTTATCATTTTTCCTATATTTATATACTAAACTCCTTTGCTTCTTTAATTCAACACTCTCTACCAATCATGACTTCAAATCACAAGAAGAAGTAGGTAAAAGATATATATAATTCACATTAAAAAATTAAATAATAATAATGTTCTATAAACTTTAATGCTTAAAAAACTTTTATTTATTTATTCTTCAGTGATATTATTTTTTAAAACTTTCTACAAAGTGTGGTATTTACTAATGCCTAATACCATACTTGTTGCAAGTATAACAAGCAAGAAATAAAAGTCATAATGGAAAAGAATTTTTTTTATAATTTCAGTATTTTAAATAAAAACATGTTAAATAAGCCTATATCCATTATCTCAATGTGAAACTGAAAATTTTATTATGAATTTTCATAATTAATATAAAATGAAAATAGTGTATTAATCAATAATGTTAACTATTAAACAACTTACTAATACAAAACATGAAAAATTTATGACAACTCTCGCGATTCATTTCAAAGTGAAAACACTTTATTTAATAATAATATTATTGAAAAACAAGTTTATAAAGTATATGTTATATGATCTAACTTTCTATTATTATCATTTTTATTTCTAAAAAATTAATGTATTATCAATTTTGAAGCTGGTCTTGTTTGAATGTTGTGTTAAAAAGTCAATTAAAAGTCGTTGGAATGTTATGCGTTAAAAACCTTTGAACTATTATTTCATAGTTAACGTAAAAATAAAAACCATTTTTTTAATCAATAATCACTTAATTAATATAAAATTTAAAAATATAAATAAATTTTCTATAAGTAATAATAAATAAAAAATATTAAACAAATAAAAAACCATACTGCTAATTTGTATAATATATATTACATAATTATTTTTTATCATTAAATTTTTATCTTTTTACAATTTTATTTAAGATTTTGAAATAATAAAAAATTTTAAATGTGTGTTGCGTCAATATTATTATGATAAAATGGTGTCAATATTATTATGGTAAAATGTTGTGTCAATATCATTGTGGTAAAAAACTAATAATAATTGTAAATAATTTTGATTTGTGTAGAGGATATTGCTGGATAAAAATAAAAAATATTTTACGATTCAAATAGATTGTTAAAACATATTATATATAAAATGTATCATATTTTAGCATTTTGCAAAAAAACATTAAAAAAAAAAAAAATCATTGTTTCACTAACGCACTATAATAAAAATTAAAAAATGTTTTATACCTTCAATAGGGCACGAGACTCTATGCTAAACCTCTTACAAAATGGAACCCATTTTCCAGCAAATTCATATGCTTCGAGCAGGGTGTAAAAGTTTAGGGGAGAACCGCCATGGCCTGAGACCTCGGAAGATATTTTCTCAAAGGGATAATCAGCTGATAAAACAGTATTCACAAGGATAAGTGAGGCTCCTTCCATGGATCTACAGTAGTGATATAAATATCCACAGGACGCGGGTTTGCGTAATCATAATTGCAAATCAACCAAGTATATTTATATAAATATATATACACACTCTTTGGAATTTTCCTCATTACTGGGCACATCAGAAAATTTTTGCATAATCATAATTGCAAATCAACCCAGTATATTTATATAAATATATATACACCCTTTTTGAAATTGGAGTAGTCTACCCAGGCCGAGGAATTGCCCAGTTTCCGTCGCCGCTGGGAAAAACGTCCGGCCGCTGGGAAAAACCTCCCGCTCTGGCCGCCGGCAATTCCTACACCCTCCGCGAGCTCGGCCACCCTCCGCATTAATGTCCATGACTGACAGATATATGACAGACATTCCGATTTCCATGTCGTCTTGCCGCCCGGGAGTTAATTCACCATGGAATTTGAATTTCTCCGCCTGGGATTAACTTCAACTTCTCGGGTTAACATTTTTTATAGATTCAAATGGAGAAACCATGTTGCAGGTCTTCTGTCATGTGTCTTCTTACTGTGTTTTTGATGCTATGTTCCGGGTTCGAATCCCGCTGCTCTCAGGAGATAACAGCTCCTGCTCCAATGCTTGAATCAGAAAAAAAAGCCCTGTTTTCAGTATTGGGTTCTCTGGTAGGAAGTGACTCGAATGAGAGTGGGATTTATCCAGATCCTTGTGGTACCACACCTATTCAGGGATCTTCATGCGATCAATTCGGCGATTTCTGGTTCGTTACAGTATTAAATCTTGGCGCCATTTATGATAACTCGCTGAAATGCAGCGAGACCACCAGCATTCATCCTGCACTTTTCAGCTTGGGGCACTTGAAAACTCTCTCATTCTACATGTGCTTCAATTGGGCTCCACAGATAATGCCTTCTCGAGGGTGGAAAAATCTGAGCAACTCTATCCAGAGCCTCATATTTCGCAGCAACGAGGCCGTGCTTGGAGAGCTCCCGTCTGAGCTATGTGAGCTGGGAAACTTAGAAAATCTGGTTGTGAAAAAAAAATAACATGAAGGGTCCATTGCCAGAGGAGCTGGGGAGATTGTATAAACTGAAAAAGCTCCTTGTCAGTCGGAATCAGTTCTGTGGCCAAATTCCAACTTCGATTGGCAACTTGGAGAGTCTGCTAATCCTGGACCTGAGTTTCAATAAGTTGAATGGTACTTTGCCTTCTGAAACTGGGGGCTTAAAATCTCTCATGAAGATGGATTTGAGCGATAATTTTATTTAAACCAGGATTTATTCTCTACTAATCAGGATTTCAAAATGTAGGCAACCAAGAAAGCTGTTGACAGGCTTCTTATGGAATGTGTTGATAAAACCGCATTCCACTCTGTTCACTTGATCTGACCAACAAAAGGGTGCAGACGAAGACCAAGAACTGCAGAGGCAGTTGTATCTAGTACCAAAGCTCTATTAGTAAATATAAAACCCTAGAATGTTTTTTCAGTTCTTATTCCTAAGAAGCTCACAGCAGCACAGTGATAAGGATTACAAACATCTTAAATAGAGAATGATTCATGAACACTTCCTGCATGTCGGGTGTGAATAAACCTAGGAAATGATATACAATTAGCTCATTAAATGGTTGATCCTTTCTTGATACACTTTCTTCTCCAGTTTTACGCATTTAATATGATAAATTCATTGCATTGTGATTAGAAGGCCTGGTAGTTCTTAGTAAGGGATGGTACCAGACTCTAAGAGTGCCTAGAGTTAACAAAATGCCAGTGAATGCTTTTTAACATTGAATGGCGTTCATTCATCCAAGGTGAGCAAGTGGATGGCATCATTTTTTTGTATCTTCAATCTATAACGTTTTTGATGCAGGAGGATCCTTCGCAGAATTCAACGATAAGTTGCTCCAAAGGAGCAGTTTGGAAGTCATTGGGGGAACTCAGAAAATTTTCCAAGTACCAAAATTTATGTGTGCACTCTGATCTGCACTAATAGGCCAGATGAGCTACGTCAGAGACGGTAAAATCTCAGTCAATTGGAATCCA
Source organism: Pinus taeda (assembly GCA_000404065.3). Classification (NCBI taxonomy): domain Eukaryota; kingdom Viridiplantae; phylum Streptophyta; class Pinopsida; order Pinales; family Pinaceae; genus Pinus; species Pinus taeda. The sequence goes on along the minus strand of APFE031212464.1, from coordinate 9,165 downwards.
GTTGAATGCCCACTCGGGTCTGTGCTAACATGAGACACCTAACGGTTGATGACAATTTTGCTGGAAACACAAAGCTAATCAGCAGATGGAAGGAATTTGATATATCAAATCAGAGAGGCAGATGGAGGTTCATGACTACCATGATAGCCAACATAAGTGCAAAAGGATGAACAGGAACAGTTGGAGATTGAAGAACATATGAAGGATGGAAAATCAGATTCAGGAAATGGCCGAAACTGTGGCCTATAGAATCCAGTCTTCGGAGATACGATTAGCTGTCTGAGAGAAGAAAAGGATGGTGATAGAATAGCTGCAGAGTATAGACCGCTGAGAGAGGCTATGGGGACCAGAGAAGCAGAGAGTAGACAGTGAGTCTGAGAGAGATTGATGAAACATCTTTCTGTGTTGCAAAGATTCTGTAGAACTTTCTGCAGTGTGAGTTAATATAGTGATTGAATGCAGAGTTGAATACTATTCCTGTGAAGTTTATTGTATTCACAAATCTTCTGAAAAACGCAAAGACAGAATTTTGCTCCCAATTTGTGTATAGAGGCATTGTTTTCACTTTTATTCTCATAAATTTTGAAGAAGGTTTTTGCTGTGTAACTCTATATGGCTCAGTGACTGATATTTGTGGCATGTGGAGTTCGGTTTCTCCCCAAATCATTAAGACAGAAACTAATGAAAACTACACTAAGATGAAAAGCTGAAATTAGAGATCTCTAATCAGAGCATATATGTGTACAGTACTCTTAAATTCAACCAACACATTAAAACCACTTCTCCACTTATATGTCCAAGCAATCATCAGACAGGCAGTAGAAACTTACCTTTTGTTGCATGTAGACTGGATGCAAACCGGATTAGAATGTTACAGGAGCAAAACTTAGCAATATTACATAATTCTTTAATAAAAGAGCACACAGAAGTTTCATGGCAATCTTAAAAGTCGTATCTTATAGTGCCTCTGATGGGTCACATATGAAGCATACAGATCTGCAGATGATGGATATTAACCATCAATATTCCAGTAATCATACATACATTTTGATTACTTTGCACTTCTCTTGCTGCTGTAGTTAAGGAAAATATCCATAAGGATAGCAACATTCTACTAATTGGTTTCATAGTTGAAATATGTAGCCAGTGAAAACATATTCAATGGATTGTTCATGTCTGCAATGGTAATATATTGCAGGAAGCAACAGGAGCACTTACCTGGACCTCTATTTGAGTTCAAGTTTGAACTTTGACATGCTGCTTCAAAGTGTCATGCTTGAGACTAGAACCTATTGAGAAAACTATTTTCTGCTTTTTTAATAAATATAGATGATCTCAGAGAATGAATTATAGTAGCTAACCTCAACAAGCTTTCAAGAGGTCCACAACAGACAGTGAGCACTGTCCTGCAGACCTAAATAGTCATATTAATTCGAATTTTACTTTCAGCACTCTATAATAGCACAAGCTGCTCCATTTTGTACATAAGGTAAATCAGACCCTCGCTGCCATTCCTGCAATTTGGTATCATAAATGAGAACCAACCCCTCTTTCAATCCTCGTGCATTCCTCCCACTCCTCCTCAACAGATCATCAATAGACCCTCCAACTTGAATAATATAAACCAAACTCCCCATGGTAACACAGCTGAATTTCAATACATTGTCCATCCTTAGAGGAGATGGAATGGGAGGCTGCTTAATCCTAGTCCAAGAATCAGTATCTGTAACATATTTCTAGAATGGTAACTCGACTGCATGACTCGACAACATATAGATACAAGATCCAACCATTGTACAAGCAATCACACAACCCCCCATAGGCAACGCCTTGGTCTTAAGCCAAGTATTCGTCTTTGGGTCGAAAGAATCCATAGAACTCACATAAGCAGTATAGAGAGTCCATTCATATTGCCAAACTTAAGCCCACCAATAACATAGAAGATGCCATTAACAAGTTTATGAAAATCCAGAAGCAAGTTTATGAACATTTTCTTCTATGATTGTCCTTGAAGCAAGTTTATGCATATAGTGATAGCAATTTAATGAGAGCTCTTGCCAGATTTTGTTTGGGGGCAATATATTACCAAACCTAACATGCAAAAGCCTCACGATTTCATATAAATTGGCGCTGCAATTTGTAACATGAACTAGACTTCCCAGATCATGCCCGGGAAGTAGGTAAGAGATCTCATCCTTTAATGTAATAGAAATTCCATATCTGAACAGTATAGTAGATGATTGTACAGGTTGCATAATGTAAAATTGTAAGCAGTACAGGTGACAACATAAATGAGCTATGTTCAGCTATCACATAAAAGAAAAATTCTTGAACCTCAGTAATTCTGACATATACAAAGATCCTCGTGTCTTTCATAAACATTTATCATTTATCACCCAAAGATAGCTGCAGAGTCTACCCTAGATTGGAGTGCTATTACTCTACCCTTTGTCTTCAATATATATACCAAGGGTACCTAGTCTTAGGGCCATCATATCTTGTCTTATATTGTATTTATTGTAAAAGGAGTTTCTACCCTCGAAGTGGATTGTACGCATTGACTTCTTATAAGATGAGGCCTGGTGCAGTTCCTAGGTGACTTTGGCAGACTAGATTTTGGCATCTAAGCCAAAGAAACTCTAGCAGGGCCTTGGGTCACTGGTGTGGTTGACAATATTGAGCCATCCACCGAGCTCCATTCTTCTGTGGTCTGCCCCATTCTAATGACATGTCAAAAGGAATGAGGCCAGGTGCCTTCCTTTTCAATTTTAAATGTCTTCCTTTTCAATTAGTAATGCATAAAGAAAACAAGGACAACAGACAAAGTAGAAAGATGGAAGACTTCTGGTATTAGGTCTGAACTGTTTGAGAGCAAGTGAAAGTTATGACTTCTAAAGAAACTTTTAATTGAGTCCAAAAGCTGGGAATTAAGTTGAGGGAGGAGTATCTGCCAATCAACACTTCTGGAATTGATTATTTCTTGATTGAACTAAGGGGGAGTAATGGTGTCCTCATGATACAGTCACCTTTCCAACGGCCACAATGGGATTTGAAATTGTTAGAATTTGAAAGAAACAATTGTGATTCATCAGTTTCTTGCCTGTACTAGGGATTCATTGGCCTTGGATGTTACGAAAGCTTCCCCAGGATAACCCAGCTCGGCTCTGTTATCCCAGGACATTACGCTGAAGACATTCTTTGGGTCTGCATTGGTACCTTAACAATCGAGATACCAGTACAAAGTTTTCATATTACAGATATCATTGCAAACCAGCAAAAGTTTGCAGGTGAGCAAACGACTGGACCGTTGCTCTTCGAGTGTGGGATAAAACATTTAGACTTTTGGGTGTTTCCCCTGCTAGTATTGACATTGGTAATCTCTACAATCAGTCCACTACTCTACTGGATACAAATTTTTCAAGAGAGAAGTCTATATCTAGATAAGAGGCTCAAATGGGAGTCAGGTTCTATTCATAATTTTATTGTAGTAAAAATAGAGGCAAGGATATGCTATTCTTGGCATTTTCTTTTATGCTTGTCTATGATTTGTTCATAATCTTATTCCCCAATAAAGGACTACATAGATAACATTTGCATTTTAATTTTTTGAATCTATTTGGCTCGTTTCATTGATAATTTTACTCCCTGGTAAGAGAGTACATGGCATATTTTCCTTGGATTCTGTGATTGAGGTAGTAAATTTTTGTCCCTTGCTATATTTTTTGTTTTGTTTTGTTTTTGAGGTATATTGCATCCTACATTTGTGATTTGGTTAGTTGGGAATTTTCTTCAAAAATTAATTGAGTTTTAAAATTCTTTATTTTTCCCTTTTTGAGCTTTATGATTTGGTTGGTTTTTGTTTTCAAATTCGCTCCATATTTGTTCATGGTTTATTGCATAAAAGCCTAAAAACAGAGTATAATGGTAAACATGGTTCTTTTTTTCTTTTTGGCTTAGTTTATTAGGGAGTTTTGCAATATAAAATATGCATGCCATTGATATTTAGCCATTATATTGTTCAAGGTACCTGAAGGACTAAGTCAACATGTAGAGCCATCAAGGAAAGCACAGGCTAACTAGTATGCCTATCATCTTTTTACAAATGACGGATTAATTTTACAAATGATTTTTTTTTTTTCAGACTTGCAAAATAATTTAAACTCTGCTTTTATATTTTCATGGAGCACACTTTGAGAAAATAGACCTGGCTTTATTCTTGTACATCCATGAGAGTTTTTTTGTATTGTGGGTCATTATGACCAACAATATCCAAGGCTTTAAGGTTCAGATTCCAGAAATATATATTACTACTAGTTTCTTCCAAGGGGCACATTAGGGGAAATATATTCCGAAAGGTACTTCTTCTTCCCATATATATAGTCTAATAATTTCCATGTTTCACCAGCCTGAGAATTTGTGATATCATGGATTTGTTTTCCATTTAACAGAAGCACGAAGTGTTTTGTTCTGTGCAACAACTGCAAACGTTCCCAGAAACGATACTAATCAGATTCATAGAATTGGTGGAGAGGACAATCGAGATACCAGTACTAAGTTTTCATATTACAGATATGATTGCAAACCAGCAAAAGTTTGCAGGTGAGCAAACGACTGGACCGTTGCTCTCCGAGTGTGGGATGAAATGTTTGGACTTTTGGGTGTTTCCCCTGCTAGTATTGACATTGCTAATCTCTACAATCAGTCCACTACTCTACTGGATACAAATTTTTCAAGAGAGCAGTCTATGTCTGGATAAGAGGCTTTGAAAGATATCATACAAGGCCTACACCATGAGAAAGAAAGTCTGGAAAACTATGAAAAATATGTGACAAAGATGATTAATGAGTGCACCATTTCTTCAAATGTTTTCTGAGAAGGAAGCAGTTTCAAAAAATGGTGGCAAGAATATAAGCAAATGCAACCAGTTGAATGGAAATTAAGCTCTCCATCATATGAGATAATGGAAACAACTTGTTGGAAGAGTCCAATGTACAAACTTTGCAAATGTATTTTTATTTAGATTTTACAGATGGGGGATTTCATGTGACAGTGAGTTGAGATGAGTGCATAAATTCTGTAGGTAGACCGTAGAAATGTATTTTTAATTAGATTTTACAAATGGGGGATTTCATGACACTACGAATTCTAATTCACAGGGACTTAATAGATATAAGGCTCGAACAGATCTATGGTGGTGACAAATGTTTACGAAAAACATGAGGATCTTCGTATATGAAGTTAAAGCAATTTTCTTTTAGGAAATAGTTGAACACGGTACCTTTGTGTTGTCACTGTCACATGTACTACTTACAATTCAACACTATGTAACCTGCACAATCATCAATTATCCTGTTCTGTTACATTAGAAGATGAGATCTCTTACCTACTTCCCTTGCAAGGTTCAAGAAGTCATGTTCTTGTTACAAATTGCAGGGTCAATTTATATGAAATTGTGAGGCTTTTGCATGTGTTATTTGGTAATGTATTGGCCCCAAACGGAATCTGACAAGAGCTCTTATTAAATTGCTAAGACTATATACAAGGACAATCAGAGAATGAATCCCTAATATCATACAACGAGTGCCTCTCTGGCCCAAAAACGTTCGGATTATCTACCTACCTACTTGAATTCTATGATCTAGATACTTGCACTCACTTAAATAAGGTGACTGTACTTCAATAAAACCCTGCTTTGAAAAAAAGGATGCAGTGATGCAGCATCATTTGAGTTCTGGAAAGAGTTGAAGCCTGCTTCAGTAGTGTCCATAGGAATGCCCTTATTTCCAGTGAACAGGTTTATGGGGCACAAACTGTCTAACAAACTGAAATAAAAATTATCCATGGTCATTCAAACAACTTCAATTCTATGATCTGGATACTTGTACTATCTTAAACAAAGTGGCCATACTCCAATGAAACCCTGCTAAAATAAATTGATGTAATCTAAGCAAAAAAGTCCTTTAGATAAACTTACAAACCTTTTATCCAAGGAATACAATGTTTCAATTACTGTTGTTCACCTCAGATTTTTGCAGTTCTGTACACTCAGAGAAAATGCACTTTGCCCGGATGGGTTATCGCCATAGGCAACTTCACATCCCCCAACTCTGTTTCTCAGAATTCCAAGTTGCCTAATTCTCCCCCAACTCTGTTTCAATGACATGGCCAATTTGGAATTCAAAGCAATGGTCAATTCCCGTTTTACAGTAGGGTTAGGGTTTACTGTTACAGACTAACAATCTCTTAAAATATGGCTGATTCTTCACATTTATATCAAACACTGTCCTCACTTTTCCACCAAAATGCCATGGCCAGTTTGGAATTTAAAGCCATGGTCAATTCATAGATTAGCAAGTCTTTTCCTGAAAAAATATGCAAAATAAGGTCAGACAGGTAACATGTACTCGCAGTAACTGAGTCGAATCATCACCAAATGACTGATTGGGTCAAATATTACTGAGAAACACAAAAAGATGAAACAGATTTTGTATCCCCGAACTTTTTTTTTTATATTTCTTAATATAATGAACGATAACAAAAAGGAACACAGGTATCCTGATGTAGTATACACATAAAATTATATATTCGTCCTTCAAAATAAGGGCTGTCCATTTTTTATCTATGGCTGTTGAGCCATTAGAGTGCCTACATACAGTAATAACAACAGTACAGAAACATATTCAACATCATATCTCTTTATGCTTGGGCTTACAAAACTAGTTGGAGAAGATGGGTGGCTTGCTGCCTTTGATTCGGAGCTGCAAGAACTGACACCATGAGGAATTATTATACCAGAGCCTTCATAGCAAAGCCCCGGGCTATTATTCCACAGGGCCAGGCGCCTTCCCAATCTCCTGCAAAAGATCTCAGGAAAAACCACTGCCTGATAAATTATTTCCATTGAGATATAATGTATTCAAGGAAGGAATCTCCGCCAAATTCGATGGGATTTCCCCGGCGAAAGGATTGCCATTGAGAGCAATATATCACAATTGCTTGGATGAACCCAGAGACTCTGGTATTCTTCCCTCGTATCTTGAGGTCGAGAGATCAAAACTCATTAGCTTTGGCAGCTTATCCCATGCTAGAGAAATATTGCCCCCAATAGGATTGGTTCCTAGATAAAGCTCCTGCAAATTACTCATGTCCGTCAATGTCTGTGGAAGATTGCCATCATATCTTGAGCTTTTCCATCAGCAGTGCTTGCTTTTCGGTGTACGAATTTGATTTCCTGTATGAAAATTGACCAGCGATGTCGTCAGATTCGTTCCCAGATCTCTGTTGTACTGTAAGAGGAAGGAGCCAACCGTTATAAAAGAGATCATCAGCTAGGCAGACGTGCACCCTGGAAAGGCTGGAATTAGGGCCGAACTCGAAATCCTCCTGGTCCGAACGTCTCGCGTTCGAATCCCACCGCTCTCGCAATCCAATATTGCCCCATTCACATGCTGCTTCTTCTACTCGCTATGTAATCGGCAGGTCGCAAAAGGAGAGCGCCTCCACCTCCTCGTCAGATACAGTGTTCGAATCGGCATACTCATCTGCGACAGACCAGATTAGAGATTCTTCGAACCGATCTCCCAATGCCATAGGTATGTCGATTAGATGAAATTTAAGCAATACAAGTAGATATTTAAGACTGTCTACGATATTGCAGCCATGAATGCACGACCAAAGCACTAAAAGGGAAGGCCCTTTGTTATATTTCCTGATCCCATGGGTATTGGAAAGCACGGAGATCTTAAAACACTAAAATTTCTGCAAATAATCGACCTTCATTCCAAGAAAGGACGTTCAAAGAAAACATAAACGTAAAGATATAGACACAAAAGCAGATACTCAGAAAAATCTTTCATCCTAAGCGATCCGCATGAAGATCCCTAAATAGGTGTGGTACCACAAGGATCTGGATAAATCCCACTCACATTCGAGTCACTTCCTACCAGAGAACCCAATACTGAAAACAGGGCTTCTTTTTCTAATTCAAGCATTGGAGCAGGCGCTGTTATCTCCTAAGCGCAATGGGATTCGAACCTGGAACATAGCATCAAAAACACAGTAAGAAGACACAAGACAGAGGACCTGCAACATGGTTTCTCCATTTGAATCTCTGAAGAACCTTAAACTAAGAAGTTGAAGATAATTCCAAGCGGAGGAATTCAAATTCCATGGTGAATTAACTCCCTGGCGGCAAGAGGCGATGGAAATCGGAATGTCGGTCAGATATTTGTCAGTCATGGACATTAATGTGGAGGGTGGCGGAGATGGGCATAGCTCGCGGAGGGCGGAGGAATTGCTGGCGGCCGGAGCCGGAGGTTTTTCCAGGCGACAACGGAAACCGGGCAATTCCTCCCCCTGGGTAGACTACTCCTTTGAAATTTTCTTCATTTCTGAGCACATCAGAAAAATAATTGCATTACCTTCAACAAAGCCTTTAGGATTAGTGTATCGAACTATACAAAAAACCAGGTCATAATCTGGTTACGAAAAGTTCGCAGAAAACCGCTGCAAACTCTAAAGCATTGGCAGCCTTCCAGTCCGTTCTGAAGAATCTATGGTAAAAGAAATAAATTATACAACTGAAATAAAACATAGCACAGAGTTTGTCTATGTTACGACCTTTAACTGTAGGAATTTACAGGGTAAGTTCCTCAGACAGAACACCAAAAGGACACCGCTCACAAACAGATCACAGATTAATACACCAGTATTTTGACGTGGTTAAAACCCTCAGAGAGGGAAACAGTCCACGGCCTGCACCAACGTGGCTACTACATGCAATTTATTAATAAAAGAATGAAAATTTACATAAGCTTCTCTCATTCACGGTTAACCTACAAATGACCCTCCATGCGCTTTAAATAGAATTCATGGACCAATCGGGTGTCAAGCCACGGATCAAGTGTCGGTAATAACGAGGAGAGAATGAACCGTCGGATCACTACATATCGTGACCGTCGGATTGTAAGTTACAAAATGTACAACGGTAAAGAAACACACTTTACCTAACTCTATACCTAACTCTATACTAGACCAACTTGAACTTAACTATTTCCTATGTGTCGGAATATCCTAACATCCCCCCTTAAGACAACTTGGGATAGGATTGAAGGATTTACAAATATGACACAATAGGAGAAGGAAGGAGGCACTAGAGCCTATCCC
>APFE031212462.1:0-10989 GCA_000404065.3 Pinus taeda | reverse complement strand
CTCTAATTAACCCAAGTTACCTAATTATTGGCAAAAATTCATTGTGAAGGCTAATATGGGCGTTTTAAGGTTTAGTGCCATACTATGGAAGTTTTCTCCTTTGGATTACTTTGTAAGCTTATATCAGTATGTGTTGGTTACAGCAGAAATTCACATTTGCGTGTGATGTGAGGTTTTGTCAGAGTACCTAAGATAAACTGGGTAAAGTTCTCTATCAAGACTACCATGTGTAGCAGACCTGCATTTTTTTATATGACTTTGGCAAGACACAATACTTGATGGGGGAGCTCTTGACCCAACGAGACCTTAGGTTGACTTTAGGTCCAAGGGTTCCCAAATGGGAAACAACAACATTGTTCACTAACAGGAGAGCCTCATTGACAAAATTGAAAAATTGGAGCACTTTTCTAGTTTGGAGTGATCTTCACAAGGAAAAATGGTTGTGGAGTCACTAGAGAAAACCCACTTTTGTATTTCCCAGTAATAAAACCATTATGAGTATGATTCAAAAATTCATAGTCTCATAGGGTTCAAGAGCATTGATTTGATAATCAAAAGGGTTTGTTTTTTCCCCTGGGAAAAATCATAATTTTCTATTATAAATGGAAAATTACATGTTGTAAATGTTGGTAGCATATGATGTATGTGTGTACATAGCCATCAAAATATATAGGTCTATACATAATTACCCACTAAGGGTATGCCTTTAGATTTAGTAAATATTTATACAAAAATTAAAAATGTTTGCTTTGCAAATTTATATATATATATTAGGATCATAAAAACTGTGAAAATTGGGGCCTGTCAGCCCTCTGTTATATTTGGTCTTTGTAAGGCTTGTGACAATACTTGAAGAACTCTCCCTGCCTCTGTTCTTGGATAAACCATTGTCATCTGGGTTGATTCGCTGCCTCCTTGGAAAGTTGATCCATAGCCTAGTTGTGCTCCCTGTAGATGTGGAAATAGGTAATTTTCTTCAAATTGTGATTTTAAAGGCAATGAATCATCCAAAATGTTCCTGAGAGAATGCACATGACATGCAATTGTGAAAGAGAACTAATTAAAGATGATCTTAGAGTCCCCAAATATCTAAATATGTCTACAATTATGTGCCAATGTAAAGTATAACAAATGTCGGAGTGATATGAGCTCAGCGAAATTGTTTATGATAGCACCAAACCCCATGCAGTTCAAAAAGAGTGACTGTCTAATAAATGGAGAAGAATACCCCACACCCCTAGTCTTGGGTAAATATGTCGAAGTATAACCATGGATGGTCATGAATGATGGCTTCAAGAGTTATGGTGCGAGAAGGTGGGGACTGTTCAACATCTAGTATTTCATTGAAATTATTGATGATTCTAGTGATTACCAAAGGCCACCAAATTTGCAGATTGTTAAAGATGATGTTGTTTTGACTTAACCAAGTATGAAATCATATAATCAGGGGGAGATTTTGATTCTTCATGTTGGGGGAAGATTTCCACCAGTCGTTCCGTGCCTCATTGGTGTTTCACCCTTCCCAACGTTGAGATATGTCCAAAGAGGAGAGGACTTGCTCCCAAAATGTGTCGTAAGGTTCTGCAGAATAGGAAGAGATGATCATTCGATTCCTCGTGCTATTGACGAATGAAACACCAAGAAGAAAAAAAGTGTGATCTCTTAATCAAGTTGATACTTGTAGGAGTTTTATTCATGATGATATTCCACATAAAGAGTTGAGTTCATGGGGGAGCCTTAGGTTTCCAAGTGCTCTCCACCACCCCTCCAGAAAAGGGGGCTTATGCGCAACATGTATAATTCAATATCTAATCTTGGGAGAGTATACTCGATGAGCTGTCAAAGCCCATATGAGATCATCATTGTGATTAGATATTCGTACATGTGATTTAGATAACACATTTATGTACTTCCCCCAATCTTGTATGCACTGATCTCGATTGCCTAGTGTAGTTGCAAATTTCCAAGCTTGTAGGAAAATAGTATTGTTATGTTGATCTACTATTTGTGCAATCGTGGATATGTCCCTACCATTTAGGAGTGAAATAAGGTCTGGAGGAATTCAATATAAGTTTCCACAGCCTATCCATGATTTAGATCCAATGCAGATTGTTGTTCCATTATTAATTCACCAAGTCAGGCCATTCCTGATGCTGGGGAGAGTTTGTAATACAACCATCAAGATGATAGAGATACCATGTTTGTTCCAAGATGGAAGGCGAACCCAATCCATGAGGTTATGGGGCCAAATGTATTTATTGATGACCACAACTTTCCACAGACTTTTGAGCTTTAGGACTAGCCATCCCAATTTGGCAGCCAATGCATGTGAAAATGCTGGAAGGTATTTGAGGGCCCATCGTCCCAATTTCCTGGGCAATGCAATACAACTCGATATCACCCAAGTGAATGACTTCCCATCCTTGTTTCCATTCCATAGAAATTTGGAGCATATTTTTTGTATTGTCAAAAGTATACCTTGAGGAATCCAAGAAAGGTACAACTAGTAAACCATAGTGGCTTCCAATACTAATTTGATAAGAACTAGCCTCCTAGCTCTAGATAATAATTGGTGGTTCCAACTAAGCAACCTTTTTTTTACACCTTAGTCATGGATAGAGTCTAGTCAGCTATTTTTTATCCATGGGAGTTTATCTGAAACACCAAATATTTAAGTTCATCATCCAATTGAAAACTTTGGAAGGGAAACTGCTAATAAGCATGTACGGATTCCTGAGGAGAGCAAGCTGTGAAGGTGATGGTAGGCTTTGTTCTACTGGTTTCCATCCCAGTAGTTTTACAAAAAAGTTGTATGATATCATAGAAATTATTGAAGTCTCGGATTCCACTGATGATAAAAATAACACATCATCAATGAAAAGAAGATGGGATAAAATACATTGATCAGTGATCTTGAGCCCCAGTAGTCACCCAACTCTTCTTTCCTCTAGGATTAGCTTGCTTAGTCATTCCATGACAAGCAGGAAAAGTAATGGGGATAGTGGACAACCATGTTTGAGGCCCCTCTCAGCATGGAAGAAATTGGAGACTGGTCCATTTATAAGTACACTAAAGGAGACAAGTGAAATGCAGCACATAATCCATCAGATGAAAGGGATGGGGAATCCAAGGTGTGTGAGAAACATCCTTAGATAGAAATAGCTAACTTGATCAAAAGCCTTTGATAGATCGATTTTTGAGAATGGATCCTTTTAGATGCTTCAATTTGATAGAATGGAGAGCTTCCTTGATGTGCCAATGGCCTCATGGATCTGTCGATTATGGAGGAAAGAAAATTTTTCATATGAGATGTTGGCCGAGACAATAGGCTTGATACAGTTAGTAATGATTTTGTCTATAATTTTGTATAAGTAGTTTCAAAGGCATATGGGTTGGAAATCATTGAAGGATTGAGGGGAGTCCACCTTAGGGATGAGGGAAATGAAGGTGGAATTGGTGACCTCATACATGTGCCCTGTAATCCTACATTCCTCAACAACCTTGACTAGGACCATGGCTAAAGTATCAAAAGAAGGTAGATAGAATTCTATAGACCATCCATCAGGGCCTAGTCTTTTATGCTTCTTGAACCATTTCAAGGTGCTCTCCAATTCGCCCATAGATATAGGTTTAGTGAGTTCTTCAGATATGTCAGGGTCAACATACCAAGGGAAATGATTAGAAATACAAATGATTTCTGTGAGAAAAATCCGAACTGGAGCCTTGAAAATATATTGGAAACTGAATTTCCCAAATGATCTAGTTGATGGAACATTTGAGCATATTGTCCATGATTAGTAGACATTTTCCAAATGGTGTTACAAAATTTCCTTCCTTTGGCATAATTGTGGAAGAATTTAGTATCTTCATTCCCTGCCTTCAGCCAAATGGATTTTCTTCTAGGTCTCCAAGTCTCTTCTCGGTCCCATAGAATAGTTGACCTTTAGGCCTCTACCTCGGTGAGGGTAGACTTAGCTTCAACTGAGATGAATCTGTGACCTTGGTCATCCATAAGATTGGCAAGCTAGTGCTCAATTGCACAAAGAGTCTGGTTGTCTCTAGATCATTTTGATTTGGCCCATTGAATGGAGATATTTTTAAGTTCCATGAGGTTTCGACAAAATCCTTCAACTAGGTTCTGCCTTTGGGAAGGAGGTTGGTCTCTCCAAAAATCGGTAACCAATTTGTGATATTTGGGGTCCTATAACCATGTCGAGTTGAACATGAAGGGTGCTCCAGGCTTTAGGGATGGACCAACTAGTTCCAAATAGATGGGGGAGTGATCAAAGACACCCCTAGATCCAAGCCATTAAGGAAAATTGGAGAGGGTAGCAAGAAAGTCCTCTTTCATGAGAAACCAATCCAATTGCCTATGCAAAGTAGCATCACCAATTATCCTATTATGTCATGTCAGTTTCTTTTTGTTCATGGGGATCACCACCAGATGATGTCATTCCAGGAGATGTTCCATATATTATCGTAAGGGATCTAGCTGTGTATGATGTCCCAAAGAAATCTCATGATGAATAGTGAAATTGAGGTCTCCACCCAAAGTTAGGTTATTAGAATTCATCAACGACAGTTGCAATTGGTGATTCCAGAACTCCACCCTACTATGATATGATGCATAGACATTGATGATATGAAAGTTCTTTCCCATCTCTGAGGAAAAGATATCCATTCCTAGGAATCTAGGTCCCCCCCATACAGAAATAGGGTTGATGGATCGAGTATTAATGCCCAGTTCAATACCCCTGGATCATCCATTGACATCTAGGCATGAAAGCACAAGCTAGACATCTTAGAGTGAAGAATCTGGGAAACCTACTCTTCCTTCCCGAGGGTTTCCTGTAAATAAATTATGTCAAATGTCTTTGTATCTAGGAGCCTCTTGAGGGATAGCTTTTTAGCAACGCTAGCAAACCCTCTGAAGTTGAGGGCCAACCACTTCATGGATCATCTTGATTAAGGATGTTATTTCCTTTAAGAACCCTATCAATTGTGGTCTATTTGCCTAGGGCCACATCTACCCTGACAAGAAGGATAGCTCTCAAAATCCTGAAGGGTTCCCTCAAGTGGGTTTTGTCTCAATAGAGAGGGAAGAGAGACCTTATCAGGATGGTCTAGGAGGGATGGATACCCGGGGTCAGAGGTTATATGGATGTGAAAGTTGAGAAGTGGTGGAGGGATTAAGTGAAGTGATGGAGTCAGCTCCAGTAACAAAGAGTGGGGTAGTGGAGAAGATAGCAGAAGGATGATCGAGTAGGCATGTGAGAGGGAATGTGGACAAGCTAGAAATGGATGCATATGAAACATGTAATTGTTGTGAAGTGCATACAAAAGAAACAAAAGAATAGAGAAAAGGAAGAGTACTCGTGGAGTGAGTAGCCACTGCAGTAGTCTGAGATCTCATCATGGACGGAGATGTAGGCTGCAGAGAGGCAAAACAAGTTGGTAGACAAGTATCCCCATACATAGCAATCAGACTAGTAGCATGAGGAGGTTGTTCTTCCACTAGAGGATCTTTAGATTGTTGATTCTTAGTGCCTTTTTCTAATGAACAAGTCACTGACAGGACAAGGGAACACTACTTATATAGCTTCCCTACCTTGTGACACCTTCTACACTTGAAGGGGACTCCCTCATAGTCTAGGGTTTGTTTGCAAGTGAAATGATTCTAGTGCAAAGTAATATTTTCCCCCAATCCTTCTCTAATGTCAAGGTCAACTAGTATGTAGGCCATAGATTTGTTGTTAGAAGTTGCATATGACAGATCATGATCCAAATAGGTACCCAGTGCATTTTTGATGCGAATAAATATGTCCTCTAACAAAAAGTGCAGGGGTAGCCTTAGAAGACGAACCCAAATCGGACCAGCACCCAACTACTCCCGTTCTAGATTGAAGAGGGGGCCCCATTGTTTTAGAAGAATAGGGTCCGTTTCGATATGCCAGTAGTGGGGGAGTATCCAATCTATGTATTCTTCTTGGTGGAAATTGAGGGCAAATAATCCTCGACTTAGAATGGTGATCGACATAATTTCGTTGAGTAAAGTGCCAAAAATCTCGAAGGTCCATAGGCGAAGCCTCTTAGCCGAATATGTTCTTCCCCTCACATGCCACACTAGAACCCTATTGGCGGTATCCACCACTTTTCCCATAATGATACCTTCCACAAATCTAAGATTGATGTCCTTGCTCAGGGTCTTGACACACTTACTCTTCTTAGCCTTACTAGTCCATGGAACATCTGGACGGCCCCGAAAGGGGTCCCGATTGCCTTGTGAGACTTCTTGTGGCGAAGGGGAGGAGTTCCAAGGGTTAACTGCCAAAATATTGAAGTTGTTAGGGGGAATAGGAAAACTGCCCTAAAAATAGGTAGGGCTATCGTTGTTGTCTGGTGTCGAGTGATGGATAGAGGATATCCCAGATTGTGACAACCCTAAAGAAATGGGAATACGAGATGATGTAGGGTGAAGGGATGCCTCAGGAGAAATGGAATCAAAGGTAGGGGAGGGTGCAATGCAAGCAACAAGAAGGTTGAGCGTAGAAGGAGAGAGTGGAGGGTAGTCAAGCCTAGGAGATGCAACCGGGGGAGTAAAAGTTGGCAAGTAGGGCACTGATGGCCTAGAAAGATCAGTGACAGACAGTGGGCTTGTCTACACGAGAAACAATGTTCAATGAGGACCAGAATCTGACACACTATGAGGAAACATCCAAATCAGCTCGTTGGGATTTAGGTCGACAAAATAATCGACAATTTCTAACTCCATTCTAATAGCTACAGATAGAATCGGGGATGAAGGTAACAATTGTAGAACGGGTAGTGATCTAGTCCTCAAGCTGTCATGATGAGCTCCTCACTGCAGGAAAACAACAAAAACAACGATGGCGATAGGAAAACATTGGACTGCCTATTATCCTAGACCCTGTGATGCTTCAGTGCAGAGCGCCATCTTCCTCTCATATCATAGTGGCGAATTCTTCATCATCAGATTGTATTTTCATCAAAAGGGTTTGTTGTTGTAAAAGGCTAATGATATAATCTTGGGACAAAAAAATACTTCCTAAAATGACTCAGTTTTGATGTAGAAACTCAGAATGGAAACTAATTATATATATGTTTGACCTCCTCAAGTTCTGGAAGAAAAATATTGGTAGAGAAATTTGTGTTAATATAAAAATATACCATTGGATTTTCTTGTTTAGCGTTCCTATGTCTAGATTCGTAAGTGTTATTACTACGAATTATGAAACAATTTCGCCAACAGATGTTGTGAAGGGAACTGTTGAATGCATTTGTTTTGTTTACTTTATTTGAAAATGTTATTACAACTTCTTAGATAGTCGCAGTGTATTTAATTGGGATGCATAAATAACGATATTCATTGTAATGGACATTTCTTTCATAATTATATCAATTTTGTAAACTTATTGCACTGATCAAAATATGTTATTAACCTACTTTATAAACCAGTTGAAGTAAAGGAAAATTTTCTCGAGTGGTTTTAACATATTCTAGAAAGCAAGACAATGCCCAAAGTGAATGATACTCAAAATGATGTGACATTATCTACTTCAATAAACGTTGTTACACCCACAATTCCTAATATGGTCTTTAAATATATATTATTTTTGAACCAAGTTTTAGAGAATGATAAAATAATTGTTTTCATACACTATTTCGAAAGAGTTAATTTGAATCTCAAACCAAAACATACAAATAGAAAACATGAAAAACATTACATATACAATATTGTTATTTCCATAAACGAAAAACAGTAATCATGACACTCGATGCGATGACTGGATGTGATGATTGCATTTCAAATATCTCTCAACACTGTTATGGAATGAATTCGTGAAGAAGTAAATACAAAAAAGTCACATGCATTCTTCCATACCTATGCTTACAAATTTTGATCTATCTATCAGGATTTTGCTCAAGCTTTTTACAATCCCTTAATAAACACTAAATGTACATCAACACAGGAATTAGTGTGAAGGAATGTTTAGGATATGCTATATTTATTATATTGTGATTGAAATTATAATTAGCACATCCACCTAAAGTATCGTTGGTGAGTGTTGATAGGTAGCAAATGCAGAATATAAATCAGTTCCATTTGGAGAATGGATGGTGAAGTCTCTTGGTGTGGACCAAATCCAACTCCATTATAATTTTGGGCATGGATTTTCTCAACTTCTTGGTCAAGCTTGACCATGTAATTGCACTTCAGGACAACCATACAATGGCTGAAATAGTTAGCATTTCCTTCTTCCACTTGCTGGAATAGTTGGCACTTTGGCTTAAGAACACATATGTGGAAGGAGTTGTTGGATAATAGTTAGAAATCAAATGAATTCATTGTTGAAAGGTGGGAATTCAAAAGGAAGACAATGATTTTATGTATACCACTATCTAATCATGTGTGTTCCATCCAATTCCATGACAACTACACCTATAATTGTAAAAAGACATTGACTACATCCCATTCCATCATTCTCCTTTTTCTATGCAAGAAAACTTTGTTAATTTTACCATTATAAAATAAGCTAAAATAAAGTGCTATAGAAATAATTTGCATTTTTTTTCTTCTTGTTTTGCCTTGCTCTTTTTTTGTTGTCGTAATTTTAGATATATTTTGTTAATTTTTTTTATTTTTTATACAATATTGAACAACTAAAAGTTTATACTAGGAGACTAGAAAGAAAATTCATAGTTAAGGGTATG
Source organism: Pinus taeda (assembly GCA_000404065.3). Classification (NCBI taxonomy): domain Eukaryota; kingdom Viridiplantae; phylum Streptophyta; class Pinopsida; order Pinales; family Pinaceae; genus Pinus; species Pinus taeda. The sequence goes on along the minus strand of APFE031212462.1, from coordinate 2,256 downwards.
TATTCCTTAGATGAAACTATTCTCCAAACTTGCATCCTTGTATTTTCCAAACAACTAGTACACATTTCAAGACATGGGAAAATGAGAAAGTATTTTTGGTACCAATACATGTTATTAATTCAGGCTCATTCGAATGGCTGTTGCTAGTAGGACTGTCATCACAACAAGTGACATCAACACAAATATCACTAGCAAGGGAATCTATTTAGGGGTTTTCCTCTAAATAAATCTTCCTCTATCCCTAAACCATAAATGGAGAAAGAACCTAGGAGTTTTGAGAATGTGGTAAGAAACAAAAAATCAGATAGAAAACCTTCATTGGATGTTCATTTCATTAGAAAATATCATGTAATTGATATGAAATGTTATCCAAGAACATGGTGGAAACCTTAAACAAGGTTACCAATAATCCTAAGGAGTAATCCCACCAATTATAAGAAACATGGGAAAGAATGATATAATCAATGAAGTGAAGAAACAATAATAGTGGAGACAACAAAGACACAAATGCATTAAGACATTAGAGACCTAATAAACATAGAGAAGGGATAAGATATGGAGCTTTGCAAGCTTGATTTCCAGTATTTAGTAGTGGAATGGGATGGAAAGGAGACTGACTCAATATTGAATCAATAAATTCAACTTTTGACAAAATCCTTGATAAAAAAAGGGATAAGTTTAGGAATAAAAAATGCAATGTAAGCATCACTAGTCTATTTATTTAGCAATTAACACTAAAACCCTGAAATAATGATAAAAATAGGAAAATAGAATAAAAGGACAAAGAAAGAAGAACTAAGAAACTTCTACATGAGTTGAGAGAAATGTTAGTGAATTTAATAATAATGGCATTGATGATGAACATGTTCCACCCCACCCCCTCAAATACCCAAAGAATATATTATCATAAATTATTAGATGAATGAATGAAAAAAAAATATATATTAAAAATAAAATTTTGAAGAAAAACCAACTATGGTTATTCTATAGGCAAGAGAGTCCTCAATTGATATGCTCTCTAAAATTGATACTACTTATTCAAGAAACTATAACTCAATGAAATTAGATGTACACGAGACATCAAGGGGAATTACTTTATTATACATGCCCATGATATTATTCTTTCAAGCATCTTTTCCACTCAAAGAATTTTCATAATAAAGTATCTACTAATATGTTGACATAAATGGGCTTTATTTCCAATATTTATGGACCCAACCTAACTAGGAATATATGTTTTTCTTTTTTCACAATATCCAACCCATCCCTTATATTATAGGACATGGTTACCCATTTGTTGGAAAATATTTATGGTTGAATCCTTGAATGAAAATAGGGGAGATTGATACATTTCTCGTGGTGTAAGTTTTAAGAACCATAAATGTTGACAGAGAGGAGGAGAGAGAGCAGACAAATATGATCTGAAACAATTCTTATAAAAACCTTAAATAGAAAATATGCACAGTGAAAACCTAACAATATATGAAAAGAAAATAATTCTTTATTAAATACAGAAATCATTTATCCTAAATTTTGGAGGACACATTTGTCCTTTCAAAAGGTGAGGCCCATCATTTATGGTATTATAGGTGACTTTTTGAGTTACAATACCATGGGTACATACCCTGTGTGGATACTACTTCCCATTCAAATCAAGATTCTTCCCTTAGGAAGAAATGGTACTCATCATGTCAAGTTCCCTCATGAGAAGATGTTTTTGAATATGAGCCAATGAATAGAATGGTTTTGTGTGGTTGACCCATAATCATGGTGAGAAAAGGTCAAAGGATATAGTATCCTATAATGCTTATGGGCCAACTTTGATATTGATAGTGTTTGGAATAGAAAATGAACATCAAAGGAAAGGGTGTTTTTTATTTGATCCATAAACATGGGTTTGTAGGTGACCCACAATTCTGATAAATGAAGGTCCAAAGATATTGATACACCATGATAGTTGTGGGCCAACTTTGATACAAATAGTGTATGGACAAGCCCTAGATGGGAAAATATCCATTGACATGGATCTATGAAGGAAGTTTCCCCTAGAAAGTTATAGTGTCAAATGTCTTCGTCTTGTTGTATATGACGTCAAAACGTTTCACCCAACTAGTGCTAGTGACAAAATTCTTTCGTTGGAGGGGATCCAAAATGATAATCTTCCATTGGAATGGGCTATGAAAAATATCTTCCATTGAGAAGGGCCAATATCATAAGTATTCCATTGGAAAAGGATTTTGCAATGGAAAACCTATG
>APFE031212456.1:0-10259 GCA_000404065.3 Pinus taeda | reverse complement strand
GTGTATGAACATCAGGATACAAGTTTTGCCGATGATTTGACCATCCAAGAGAAATTACTTTCAAAACCCTAGGAGAGGGAAATGAACCTTACCTAGGCACAACTGAAGCATGAACAAGGTGTAAAATGACCCAGTGAAACTTGAGATGATGATCAAAACCCCCTAAATAATGGTACAATCAGCTGAATGGTGACATGGACTGACATTTGGACAACTTTGACAAGAGTGAAAACAAACCCTAGACCTAATACCTAGTGACCAAATCTTTCTTGAAGACTCATTGAAATGACAAAATTTGACCTTAACACCTTAAAATCACTTTGTAAGAGCATGTTTGATCACTGGAGGAAGGCTGCAAAGACTGACACTAACATGTTCATTTCAATGCATTTGTGCAATACTTTGGCTTCTTGGAAATCACAACCATAAGGTGTAAAATCATCCATATATATTTCCACAGCATCATGTACTAATTCAACAAAAATACTCAACACTACTCTCTGGAAGGTGGCAGGAGCATTGCTAGGCCAAAAGGAAGGACCTTATAGGAAAAAGTACCCCAAGGACAGGTCAATGTGGTCTTATCCCGGTCTTCTAGGCAGGTTTGGATTTGGTTGTACTCGCTGAATCCATCTAGGAAAGAAAAAAACTTCTTCCCTGCCAGGCCATCTAGCACTTGGTCAATGAAGGGTAGGGGAAAATGATCCTTCTTTGTGGTGTTTCTCAACTCCCTATAATCACACAAATCCTCCACTTACCTTTTTTCTTGGGAACTAACACTAAAGGAGAGACCCGCTCACTGTCTCAGATAGGGTAAATGAATCCTGCATCTAGCAGTTTTTGCAGTTCTTCTTTGACTATGTCTTTAAGAGTTGGATTCATCCTCCTTTGTGGTTGCATGACTATATTGCAACCTTCTTTGATGTATATGTCGTGAGTACACACTAAGGGGTGTACTCCCTTCATTTCCTTATAACTCCAAGAAAAGGCTTCTAGGTTCTCTCTCAACATGTTGCATAGATTTTCCTCTTCTAAAACAGAAAGAGATGGATTAATTTTCAAAGTTTTCTCTAGGCCAAATTGTAGGGTTTTGACATGGAGTGGGTTGGAACTGGCCAAGCATAAGTCAATTGGATGATTGTTCTGGGTTTCCCTTACTTCTTCTTCTAATGGTAGTGAACTAGGAGTTGGACTTTGGAGCAGTTTTTCAATTAAGTCATCCTCATCTTATTGTCCTCCTCCTATGACTGCTTCCAAAGCATAAAGTTGGGCAGAATAAACCTCATCTTCTACCTCCTCCTCCAACCATAAAGGTAAATCATAATCTAGGGTAGGTTGAGCAGGAGGGTATAGGACTAATTGTTTGGACATATGCCAATTCTTGATGGTCATATTCCCAGCTCTATAGCTAATGTAAGCATTAGTTGTGGCCGACGATGGCCTCCCAAGGATGAGAGGGTAACCAGTAAACTTAGCCTTAGGCTAGAGAACTAGGAAATCTGCAGGGTACTCCTAGGATTCAATGGAGACCATCACATCCTCCACAATTCCCTCAGGGGTGACTATGGAACGATCAACAAGTTGCAGAATTCTTGTGGTCTTCCTCAATGACCCTTAGAGGTTGAGCTTGAGCATGGTGTCCTTGGTCATCACATTAATGGCAGCCCCAAGATCAATCAGAGTGTGTGAGACAATGGTGCCATTGATGTGCACATCTACTACAGGGCTTCCAAGGTCCAAATATTTTGAACATATTACCTGCCCCAGCATTAAGTCAAACAACTGCCCAATGACATTAATGGTAGGGGCATCCCTTTTTCTTCTTCTTGGATACTTGAAGCATTTCTCCTTAATCAACTTATTGTAAATGGGAACATCTTTGATTGCCTGGAGAAGGGGTATCTTTACATAGATATTTCATTTCTCCCAGAAGTTCATTTTCTTATAGGGTAGGCTGGAGTGGTTGGGTTAATCTCTCAGGATAGGGTGGTTTTACTTTAAGGTTGCTTTCCTCTCTTTCCTCCTCAACCTCCCTATGTGGAGAGGGAGGTTGGTTATCAGGGAGAATTCTCCCATATCTTAGGTTGGTCTCTTGGATTTCTATAGCATAAGCTGGGTATGATGTCTCTCCATTGTATGCTTGTTGGGCCTACCTATTGTTTGGGTTCAGATTTGGCTGGGCAGGCATTTGGGGTTTCTTGGGTGGAGCAGAGTGCAGGAGTTGTGGTTGGGTAGGTGGTGGAGGCAATAGAGCTGGAACATTGTTGAATTGGGGTCTCTACCCCTGGAGTGGGGTATTCTGCTGATGTTGTGGCTAAACATAAGGTTGAAATGACTGGTTGGTTGGCTGGGAATGATACTGAGGAAGACCAAGAATGATGAGAAGGAGGTCCCCAAGAAGTTATAGTTGTGGTTTTGTTGGGGTTGTAATATGCATGGGATGACCCTTGCATACCCTACTAGTATGGTCTAGGCCCAGGAGGTCTCCTTTGGTTGATGTAGAAAAGTTGCTCAGTGACCCCTTCAGCTCCTTGATATACAACTTTGAGTCTAGGTAAAGAAGGGCACTTGTCTATGGAATGGTTTTCTTCATAGACTGAGCAAATCTTAATACAGTTCAATGGATATTCATTCCTAGGATGCCTCCTGGTGCATCTAGGACAAAAGATGGCCAGGGCTCTTTCCGCTTCCTCTTGCTTCCTTTTAATGTTCATGGTGTCCAATTACAAGGCAAGGGTTTGCAACATATCACTTTTGAAATCTTCCAGCATATTTCCAATTTCACCCTCGATGGATAAGTTGGAGGATGATGTATTGGCCATAGGTTGACTACCCCTACCCTTTTTCCTGACTGCTCTAAAATGGTTTCTAAATATAGTCTTGATATCCTCATAGGGTAATTGGTAGATCTCCCCTCCTACTATCATATGTAAGGTATCCAAAAGATCCTCCCTTACTCCTCTAAGTAGGACCAACTTTAGTGACTCAGGTTCAAGTGTACACCTGGCCCTTTTGTAATTGAGCTGGAATCTTTCTTCATAGTCCTCTAAGTATTCATCTTGGACTATGGTCATCCTAAAAATCTCTTCTTTAGTATCCTTTGACCTACAGTAGTCCCTATATTTTTTGTTAAAATGTTGTTGCATCTGAGCCCAAGTTGTGATGCTATCTCCAGGTAAACCCATGAACCAGCAATGTTGCATCCTTGAAGGTAGATGGAAACACTTTTAACTTTTCCTCATCATTTGTATAGTCATAGGTTCGGCATATAACAACAAACTCAAATAGGAAAGTGTCATGGTCCTCTGTGGTCAGGCCATGGAAATGAGGTAGAGCAGAGGGGCTTATATTCTTCATTTTAGTGTCCCCATTAGTCTCCTTGATGGGGAAGGCACTCTCAATTCTCTCTCCATTTGCTCTGTCATGTTGGTTTTCAGCCATTAGTTCACTAGGAAAGGGTTCTTCTTCTTCTTCTTCCCATGTAGGTTCTTCAAATATGTAAGGTTACTCACCTAAAGGTTCTTCCACTTCATAGTCACCGAAGAAGAGAGAAGGTTGACTGTTGAATGTAGTGGGGGTACTTGTCAAGAATTTCCCTAAATTGTCACTATTCCTACGAGGCATGAAAGGAAATGTTTTTGGGTTGGTTTTTGTAAGATTTTCTTAAAAGCTATAAAGTACTTGTAGAATAGAAAGGAAAGCAGATAATGACAAATGAAAGAAAGGAAGCTACTAGATTGCTTTTGCAAAAATAAACTAATGGAATAAAATTGAAGATAAGAAGTAGAAGAAAAGAAAGTTAGAGACTCGAAATAGAAGAAAATAGTAATCACATTCTACTTAGATACCTCCCCAGCAACGACGCCAAAAAGTGATGAGCCTAGGTATTGCAACAAGAATGCTGCAACTCCCAGGGCTGCCAGCTTTACTTATCAACCCGTGGTTCGTACAAACTTGGAGGTAACAGTGCTATATGCACAAGTAGAAGTGAAGGTCCTACTTGTTGTCATTGTTTATCTAGAAAGAGACCCCAGGGGTTCCAAGCCAGACTTCTATAGGGTCAGAAGAAGCTTAATTCTTTGATGGAAGAAGAGAAAACCTATTCTAAGAGAGAGCTACTCTATTGCAGTAATGAAGAAAACAACGTGTAATGTTAAACCACACCATAACCTAATTAACCAATAAAATAGTTATGCTAAGCAGAATTGATAAAACAATCACTAACCTAATGCTGCTATCAAAGTTGCAAAAGGTAAAGAGCATTAAACTACACTAAGGTGTAAGCAAAGAAACTTAAGCTAAATCGGTTTTCAAGCGGAAGAGCAATCAAAGGTCGAAATCAATGAAAGGAAGACTTAAGGACGCAATAGCGCATAGGGACTGTTAGATTGATCAACGAGCAGAAGATGGATGGTGGAGATCTTATCACGGGGGCTTAAGAGAATAAATAGATGAATAGGGTTAATGAAGCATATGAATGACAAAGATCTTATCGCAAAGAATTAAGTCAAGAGATGGGCAAACAAGGTAACGAAGCAGATGAACGACGGATATTGTATTGCGAGGGATTAAGTGAAGAGATGGGCGGACAGGGTAACGAAGCATATGAACGACAGAGATCTTATCGCGAAGGCTTAAGTGACTAGATGGATGAACAGGATGAATTGTTGAGGCCTTATCATGGAGGTTAAGTCAAGAGATTGACAGACAGGGTAATGAAGCGATGAACAGCTGAGATCTTATCACATAGATTAAGTCAAGAAATGGACGACAATATTAACCGGAGGATGGATTGTGAATATCGTATCGCAGGGAAAATAAACGTGCAGAAATGATGGAACGGGTTTCTAAGGCGGTAAGTAGGTTCTCGGGCGCCCTCAAGGCTGTAAGTGGAATTCTAAAATTTCACACAATTAGCCTTACTGCGTGACACGTAGCACGAGAAAACCACTTTTCTTGAATGCTCAGGGGCAGATAACGGTCGTGCAATAATCCGTGCGAGATTGTGCGATAGCCGTTGGATTAGGCGGGGCTGATCAACGGTGGAGATCGGCCAAGCTAGTTGGCGATCGGTGTGAAACGATAGTCGTCAGATCAGGAGAGGCAGATCGATGGTGGGGGTTTAAAGCACATAAAGTGTTGAGGTGATGCAATAGTTGTCGGATCAAGAGACAGATTGACGATGGAGATTAAATCGCATAAAGTAAGTGGAAGACTTCACATGAGGCAGAAATTGGAGAAAATAATGAATCAGACGGTGATTGTGAAGGTTTGTTGTGGATCGGATGGCGAGGAAGTGATGCATGAAGAACGTGTTGAAGGAGGTTTCAAAGGAAATGACAGAAAAACCAGTGAGGGTGAACAAATAACTGCATCAAACAACAAACTCCATAGCTCATGCGAGCACCAGAAACCTGTGTTTTTGGGGTTGTTGAAGGGTTTGTTCCTCAAGTCATGGTCCCAAAGGGAAGAGATGAGGGCGAGACACCTGTGCACAACCTTATGGTGATGTTTTCTCCTATCTAACCTGTAAACTGAAAGAAGGCACAAATGGAAGTAAACTACAGTAAATACAGCTACTGAAGCAAATGAACAGAAAAAACATGAATAATCTACGCTATACTGTTGTAATGAAAATGAAGCTACCTAAGCAAATAAAACAGAAAACCATGAATCTATGCTGCTTAAGCAAATGAATAGAAAACATGAGTCTATGCTAGCAAAACAGTACAATAAAGAGGAGCTTTGGTTGCTCAGGGTGGGCCCTAACCCAAGAGTTTCAACCCTCTGAGTTAACTCACAACTGGCTTAAAATAGAACTCATTCTCATTATGAAAACCATGGATTACAGAACAAATTGCCACAATCCTTGCAACTCATAAATAAAGTAGAGTTTTTACAATAGAAGTCTAAATCCTACTAAGGTCCTAAGCCTCTCTACTTATGCATCTGAAGTCCTTAACGACTTCCTTCCAATTAGGGAGGCTTGGCTCCCAACTCAAAAAAAATTGTTTTCTGTTCTTTTCACTTGCTCGTGTTAGGATATTCCGACACATAGGAAATAGTTAAGTGTAACTTGGTCTAGAGTAGAGTTAGGTAAAGTGTGTTTCTTTATTATGTACTGTTGTAACTTACAATTTGACGGTCATAATATCTTCTAGACAAGAATTTATTCAATGGTTCATTCTCTCCTCGGTATTACCAACGCTTGATCCATGGCTTAACACCCAATTGGTCCATGATCTCTATTTAAAGAACATGGAGGGTCATTTGTAGGTTAACCATTCATGAGAGAAGCTTATGTAAATTTTCATTCTTTTATTAATAAATTGTCTGAAGTGGCCACGTTGGCTCAGGTCGTGGATTGTTTCCCTCTTTGAGGGTTTTAACCACGTCAAGAATACTCGTGTTTTATTCTGTGATCTGTTTGTGAGCGGTGTCCTTTGGTGTTCTGTCTGAGGAACTTACCCTGTAAATTCCTACAACTCGGTTGTTTTATAATCCCATGATTTGGTTGTTTGCAATCCGAGCTGATGGAGCAATATTCAAATGGAGGGGTAGTAAATGAGGAGGATTTACCTCCTATAATTTACTCTCCCTTGTCCCATTCGAGTCTTTACCAAGGTCTTTGCCTCAATTCCTTGCTTTTATCCTCTATTCCTGCATTTTTCCTTGCTTTTATCCCTTATTCCTACATTACATGCACATTAGACCACAAAGAAAAATATCCAACTCTAACTCATCTCATAAGCAAAATATAATCAAAATTATGCAATAAGTTGTGAGAATAGTTGGTTTGACTAAGCTAGAAGGTGAATTAAGGCCAATTAAGACCCATATAATAACCCAATGATGAGGCTCACCAATTGTATGAATCTTATTGAAGTGTGTTGTTGGCTTAACTCATCACTTTGGATTGTCAACTAATTTTCTTTCTAGTTTGTGATGTCATTCATCTCATGTGTTCCTTTCAGGTTGCGTACTATTACAGGCTTCTAAGGGATACACTTATTTTCCTCTTCCGTATGTTAGAACCTCCCCATGCATCTCTCATGACTTGCTACAAGGTCACACACTTGCTTCCAACAAGAATATCTTGCTTATCTCTATGTGCTAACGCAGTCAAGGCATAGCTTTACTACCCACTACTTGGACTCCTCCTCCAAACAATCTGAGGTCTAATTGGGACTTCTTACAGGGGAGATCCCCTGACATGTTGGTGGGTCTAGAAACGTCAACACGTTTCCAGATGGAATCAAATGCACATTGTGAGTGTGCCCTGGAACAATGAGTTGGTAAATGTCCATTGAGAGGATAAGTGGCGTTGGATTATAGTGTTGGACATTGGATGCAAATTCGACCTTGCAGTGGATTATGTACTTCCTGGGAAGGAGGTGAATCCTGGAATTAATTTGATGGTGAAAGTGTGAGCCTCTGGATTCCCTTTTTGCAGATGCAGGCATCGTATCCTTTTATTTGTTGGTTGAGAAAATGTGCATATGTGTATATGTGTGTATTATTGTGAATATTGTATCGAGCTGGACTTATGAAGCTGCTCAATATACGTTATGAGCATTTTCTGGGTGAAGCAAATGTGTATGTGTGTATATGTGGTTATTATTGTAAATATTGTAATGATTTGTGTTATAAAGCTCTAACGAACAGTATGTTTGTCATGTTTTAGCAGATGGTCATTGTGAATACCACAACAAGCTATGCTATAAAGCTCCATGGGTAGTATGTTTTGTTTTCAGCGGTCTTTCTGGTTATAGGTGTCATTGAACACCAAGGATGGTGTTCCCCCACAGGGGAGGATTATGTAACAACACTGGTTAAAAAAATCCATGTAAATATAAAAATATAAGACCAACATCATGGGACATGCATTCCAAGATGAATATTGGGCAAAAATACTAGTGGGGTGTCGCTTCGGTTTATTATGGCAAAGGCTTTGGAAAGACATGAGGCATTTATTGACATTTTATTTATGAAAATAAAGGAAATTACGAGTAAAGGAAGGTGAAAGGTCACAGATTGCATGTGATGAGGAAATTGGAGGAAAATAATGGAAAATGAAGAAAATAGAGGCCTCATTTATAAAAATGCTTCAAAGGATCAGTTCGTAAGCTTTTACTCAAGCTTGGTCAGTGTGAGCCTTTTGTGAGTTCAGTTTTTGACCTCTCATTCTATTCTCTCTCATACTCTTGGACACTTAGAGTGTCCTTGGAGCACTCTTGGAGAGTGTGCCATACTTATATTCTTGGAGCAAGAAGGCAAAGGAAGAGGAGAAAAGTGCAAGAGGACATCGAAATCAGCAGCTACAACGGGGTTTTCTTGTAGACACTGAGTTGCATGTATGGTTTCCTCACTAGTTTGACATGCATGGCACATGCATGTGGTTTATTGGTCATGATCTGTCATTGGCATGGAGGATTGCCTGGATTGACAGTGGATTTTTCTAACCTTGCCATTTCCTAGATAACCAAGGTGTTGTGGGTTCATTTCTTTGTTTTTCTGGTTGGTTCTCATGTTTCATTTAGCTTGGGTTGAGTTACTAGTTCCTAGAAGCCTTGGTTGGACAAACGCTCTAGAAGCCTTGTAACATATTGGGTAGAGTTACTAGTCCTAGAAGCCTTGGTTGGAAAAATGCTCTGGAAGCCCTTGGTGGGTTGAGTTACAAGTCCTAGAAGCTCTGGTTGGACAAAAGGTTTGGAAGCCCGACATCAGCTATGGGTTTAGTTATTGGTCCTGGAAGCCTTAGTTGGAACAAACACTTTGGAGCCCTAGAAGGCTTGGGTAGAGACCAATTTGGTGATGGTTTGTGATGTCCGACCATGAAGTGGAATCATTGTTTGATGGGTTGAGGTGGTTTGGCCTCTGGAAGCCCTAGTTTGGTTTCGATGGATTGTTCCATGAGATCCCACATTCATGCTTGGAATATGGCACGAAGGTGACTGGCTAAAGAGAGATTTGGCTCAACCATATCTACGGTCAAGTGGTCTGTGGAAGTACCAAACCTGGTTAGCCTTTGCATCATTAATAATAGGTTATTTCTTCGTGTTAATTCATGAGTATTATAATGGTTTATATGTGGATTATATGGTTGTTGTTTCCTTGGTATTTCTGTTGTTATTATACTGGTTATGAATATGAATTATGACAATGGCTATATATGGCTCTCATCATGTTTTTACTTGTAAATGAATGAATAATGTATCTATGTCCTAATAGATGATAATGCAGTTAATGTGATAAGGAAACAATGCCTCATAGCAAATCTCATATAAGTATGATACCCCTATGCTCAACTCTGTTGTTAAAACCTGTAGATTTCATATTTGTGATATGTTTGATGAAATGCATGTCATGGCTAGTAAGAGTCCAGTCTAGTCCTTGTTGATGTTTTTGCATATGTATCTTTGTTCTGCTGTGAAATTTCATTTATAAAGGTGACAGAGTTTTGGGCAATGACCTAAGCTCTGGCCCTGAAAAGTGGCACAAATCTCAAAGTCGCAAGCACAGCACTGGAGAAAAAAGTCCTTGGAAGCTCCCTTGCCCTTGTTGTGGGAGCTTCTGGAGCCTCCCAGATGCACCCTTGTCCATATCAAGGGAGCGTCTAGAAGTTTGATGCACAAAAACTTCAGTTGGTCTCAAGGGCGGGTTACCTGAGTGGTTGGGATGGCTCCTGGGAGTTTTTTTGTTGATGTGGAAGGTGTATGTGGCATGTTTCCATCGATTCCACTTCCTTAAGGTGACATAGGAGGTTGAATCCCATCATAGTGGCCTCTCATCGCATATTTACCCCGGTTGGGTGGGGTTACTTGGGTAGACGTGGGATGAGGTTGTTATATTAACCAGATGTTAAATCCATGTAGATCGCTAAACTTCTATCTAGGTTGTGTTTGTCTTTACGAGGGAAACTATTGCACATTTATCATGGTGTAGGAGGAGAAGAAGACTTAGGTTTTGCAACAACAAACTTACGTATAACACATTTTAAGACCTCTGCCAAGACAAACAATATATGGAGAAAGAAATAAAAAGAAACCAGTATTTGAAGAATGAAATAAAATCACACCTTCCAATTACATATATATTGGCTTCGCTAATTAAGAGGACCATTTGTATTCCTAGTGTTGCCTTTGTTTCTAGAGGAATAATCCATGGAAAATTTTAGATTCTGTGATTATACTATTGTATGGAAATTTGATTTATATATGAGTTGAAAGGAAAGTACACTTTGGACAAATTATTGATAC
>APFE031212451.1:7019-51562 GCA_000404065.3 Pinus taeda | reverse complement strand
TTACACAGTAAAATGTCACTGCCATCATGTCAGTCTCCCTACTGTGCCATAAAGTCACATTCACCTTGACCATGCCCTCTGAAATGGCTTAAAAACCCTCTCTGCCTAAGTTATTTGAATCATCGCGACTGTTCATTAAATAACCGCGCTGACTAGTGGAGGATAATGTAACTGCTGCGCTGCCAGCGTGGAAGCACACGTGTTTTCCGCGCTGGTCTAATTTCACGGACAGCGCACCCTCCGCTTGTATCATTGAGCGCTGACCAGACCTTTTCTATAATTGATCTGCGATGCCGCCAGCCCAGTGTCTCACCCGCGCTGATCCTGTTTGGGCGAATTTGTTCTAACAGCCAACCTTCCAGATCTCTCCAGACTTGGTTGTTAGCATTGTTGGGGTCGCCATCCTTTCTCTGGCATGTCTGTTCGACTGACCATCCACTTATCTTGGGGGAAAGCTCATCCTTTACCTATTCATGGAGGCTCCTTCTCCTTTATAAGCCTCCTCCATTGCCCATGAGCAGCTAGTTTTTTGGAACATATAGACTTTGATTGAGGAATTCTTAGTGCATTAGTGCTACTCTTTGTAGGCATTTGGTGTGTTGTGTGAGGATTGCTTTTGAGCTTGAGGAAGGTTATGAGCTTGTTGCCTTGTATGTGAGAGAGAGACCTCTTTGACTTGGGAGATTTGCTTCAAAGGTGAATGCTTGGAAGACATGCTGGCTGGACCCTCTAGAGAAGGACCCAGCATCAAGACTTCGGTTGTACCTTTCTCTATTTTCTGATTAATAAAGATAGATGACTGCTCTTATGGTTCCATTTCCATTTATCCTATGAACGATTAATGCAAATTGTATCCTTCCTGACTGATACATAGTTGTTTTTAGTAGATTCTATGCTCTTGTTTGCCCTCTCTTTGCTTGTGCAGGTGTTCGTCCGCGAGGAAAGCGGGGAATTGTGATCGGCTGGAGCGAAGGAGCGAGAGGATTATCTCTTCGACAAACACAGCGTTGGAATCCAAGTAGGTTGCTCTTACCCACTTGTTAATTACAACTAGGAACCTGCGGTGCAGCATTGTTTGATTGTTGCTAGACCCCTGTTGGGCTAGTAGGGATCACCTCTATCCGTAGAGGGGATTTACCTCTCCAACAACAGGTCTTCCAATGTCTGGGAACAAGTCAGTCATCATGGTGGTTGTGGACCGACTGTCGAAGTATGCTCATTTCTCCGCCCTACCCCAACCATTTACACCAACGTTGGTTGCCCAAACTTTCATGGATCAGATCTTCAAATTGCATGGCATGCCCACTTCTATTGTGTCCGACCGCGACCCAATCTTCACCAGTAAATTTTGGCAGGAACTCTTCAGAATACAAGGCACTCAACTCAAACTCAGTACTTCATATCATCCGCAAACAGATGGGCAAACCGAAGCAGTCAACAAATGTCTAGAATCCTACCTTAGGTGTTTCACTTCAGAAAAGCAACACCTTTGGGTACAGTGGTTACCTTTGGCGGAATGGTGGTATAACACCAACTATCATGCCACCACCAAAATGACTCCCTATGAAGCAGTCTATGGTCAACTTCCGCCTTCCCCTACTTCTTATCTCACGGGGTGCTCCAAAGTACAAGTCGTGGATCAACTCCTATAACACCGCGCAACCATGCTCGCCCACCTGCGCGAGAATCTTCATTAAGCTCAGAACCGTATGAAGCAACAGGCTAACCAACATCGCTCAGAGTGCCAATTTCAAGAAGGGGATCAGGTCTTTTTGAGGCTGCAACCCTATAAGCAAACATCACTCAAAGACAACGGTTGTCAAAAGCTCTCTCCAAAATTCTATGGACCACACCAAGTACTTCAGCGCATTGGAGAAGTGGCTTACAAGTTGGCTTTGCCACCTACAGCAAAAATCCACCCAGTTTTCCATGTATCGTGCCTCAAGAAAGTGATTGGGAACAATTGTAGAGTTCAAACCAGTCTACCGGAATTAGACGAGGAAGGGTCAATCTGGCTTCAACCGGAACAGGTTCTAGACACACGAGACAAGCACCTACGCAGCCGCATGATTAAAGAGGTCCTTGTCAAATGGAAAGACACCTCGCCGGAAGATGCAACTTGGGAACCAGCCACTATTCTTCAGCAGTTTCCGGAGCTTCAGCCTTGAGGACAAGGCTAGTTTTGAGGGGGAGGGCATGTTAGGGTCCCACCCTAACCCCCTTATTCATGTCATGGGATCACGTCATAGTCAAGAGTCAATAAAGCCCATATTAATATTTGAAGTGGTTAACCCAATTAGTTGCAAATGGGACCACAATTAGTTGTAAATGGGCGGTAGTATTAAATAAAGGTTAAATGGGCGGTAGTATTAGATAGATGGTATTAATAAAACCCACGGTATTGGCCCGTGGTATTGCATGTAGGAGTCATATATAAAGGATAGAGACTCCCTGAGAGGAGCATCATGTCTTGTTTTGTAATCGACCTCTGCTCTATTGGAGGTTGCCCCCTCGAAGAGGCCTATGAACATTTCTCTTTGAGTAATAAAATCTTTGCTATTCTGTGTTCTGGGTATATTTTCTTAACATATTCTGTGTTCTCGGTATTTTTCTGCGCATATTCTTGGTTCGGTATTGCTTTGCAGGTAAAGAAGCATAACAACAGACGCGGCACTCTCTCCAAACGGACTATGAAATAGAGGAATTATTGGGACCAGAAAGGGCTGAAGAGACAATAGAACAAGTCGAGGAGTCAGTGGAAGACATTGAGGAACCAATAGAAGATATTGAAGTTGAGGAACCGGTTCAGGATATTGAAAGCCCTACAGAAAGCGCTGAAGACCGAGTGAGTGAGACAGGGGAGCAACCAATGGAAGGAAATAATGAAGGACCCTTTGGTGGGGGACAAAGAGAAGGAAGAGGGGAAAATTCCCTCTCCACCTTAGAATTCCCTATTGAAGATCTTCCTAGAGGGGCAACTCCTATGAAGAACATTCCATTATGAGCCCTACCTAATTTCCATGGTTTATCATTTGAAGACCCTGATGAATTTTTCTTTAAGTTTAATATATTGTGCAGGGTTATGATTATGTGACTAATCCTCAAAAGTTGAAGTTATTTCCAACAACATTAAAAGGAAATGCATTAAGATGGTTCATGAGCCTGGGAAGACATGTGATCACAACTTGGGATCAAATGAAAGAAAAGTTTTTGGCCAAATACCAAGACTATTGCCGAACAAGAGAAAGGAAGGAGGAATTATTTAAGATGGTTCAGAAGGAGGACAAAAATCTGGAAGACTTTGTGGAAAGACTACAGTATAATTTGTAGCTATCTGATCATCCGAATATGAGTAAGGACATTCTTAAGTCAATATTGTTAAAAGGGGTACGAGATGATTGTTTAGATATGTTGAATATGCTTGGAAAAGGAGATATATCCAAGGAATCATATGATGAGATTGTCAACCTCTGTAAGAGATGTTCAAGAGGAGCAGCAAGTAGATAAAAGAGCAATGATAATACATACTCAAGAGTCCATAAATCAGCAAGTGGAGGAGCAACACGGGCTGAAATAGGTAACTTACTTGAAGAATTTAAAACTGAAATGTTAAGCTCTTTTGCTTCACAAATTGATACCTTGCATGTTAAAAAGAAGCAGGCAGAAGCATAAGCTGCTTTGGCTATTTTTTGCTCTAAATGCAGAGAAAAACACCCGTTAAAGGAATGTCCACAGGATAAGGTACCAATTTGCACCATTTGTGAGA
This sequence comes from Pinus taeda, assembly GCA_000404065.3. Taxonomy (NCBI): domain Eukaryota; kingdom Viridiplantae; phylum Streptophyta; class Pinopsida; order Pinales; family Pinaceae; genus Pinus; species Pinus taeda. The sequence continues at coordinate 47,796 of APFE031212451.1, read as the reverse complement.
AGGACCATGAGACTCAACAATGCCCTTCTTTGCCAGGAATAAAAGCAACACTGCAGCCAACTGAAGAAGAAGCTGAAGTAGTGTACTTGTTGACACAAAGGAGGCAATGGAAACCACGAGGACAAGGTACAAATTCTAACATGTCATTTAATAGTTGGAACAATCATCCTCCTTTTCAAACAAATTACCCGCCCTTGAATCAATACCCACCCTTTAATCAAATGAATTTCCACCCATGCAACAACCAAATCCCCCTTTTGTTGATCCTACAATATGGAATCCCTGGGCTCTAAAGCAATCCTATTTTAATCAATGGAACCCAAATTGGACAACTTAGCAGATTCCATTTCCAAACCAATTTCCCCAGTATCAGCAATCTTTCTCCTTACCATCAAATGCTCCATCGAATAATCAAACAATGAGACCCCAGCTACCTATGCAACCTAACCCCAACCCAAATAACAATAAAGCTCTGCAGGTAATTGATATTCAAAACCAACCTGTTTTCCATATGCAATGTAATGATATTCATTTACGCTCTGGGAGGATAGTTGAACCCATTATTGATGACATTACTTCTTCTGACTCTGATAAAGAAGAAACTGGAAAAGAAAAGTCATCTAATAACAATGCTGAAACAGTTGAATCATCCTCTAATAAGACTGTTGAAATAGCAAAGCCACCATTTCCTAAACATCTGGCTCTTACCAAAACACTTGAGCCACCTGCTTTTAACCTTTTAGGAGAATTACAGAATTTATCCGTTAAGATTCCACTCTTACAAGCACTAAGAGATGTACCAATTTATGCTAAAACTATTAGAGATATTTGCATTAAGAAACCTGGAATAAAAGCTAAAGATCCCCTCACAGTCCATGTGATGGGTGATCTAGCTGCTCTAATGACAGGTAAAAACCCCCCTGTGAAATATGGTGACCCTGGTCATCCTACGGTCATAGTGCAGGTTGGAAAAACTTTTGTTTCTATAGTTCTAGTAGATCTAGGTGCCGCAATAAACATTATGACACTTGAAACCACACAATTATTGCAGTTAAATAATGTAATTAGGGAAACCCCAACCATTCTAGAGCTAGCTGACCGCTCCACAATCAAACCTAAAGGAGTCATTGAAGACCTAATAATTTCAGTTGAATCCTAGAACTACCCAACTGATTTTGTTGTATTACAGACTAAAACAAAGTTGGGGGGTCATCCATTGATTTTAGGGAGACCTTGGCTGGCTACAACAGATGCCTTCATTAGTTGTAGATCAGGCTCAATGACAATTTCTAATGGATGTGAAACCAAGCAACTTACTCTTTACCCTCATGCTACACCTATGATTAATAATGATAACTCTGTATGGTTAGATTAGGAGGATGATGAGACCCAACCCATTTTGACTATCGGACAAGCTTCAACTCTTATAGATTCAACCGAGGATGAATTAATTAGCAATTTTATTTCTGAACCTTCTTCGGTTAATTCTAAAATATATGATCACTTGACTACAATCTTGAAACCTGAATCTCAGCAAAACCTCAAAACTAAAAATTTATCTTAAACACCAGCTGGCATCTCCTCCAAAAGTATAACAGTAGAAATCAAGCCTGGCAAAACATTAAATATAAACCTTGACCTAACAGATGCTGAAACACAACAGTTAATGAAGCTACTCCATGAGAATAAAGAAGCATTCGCATGGGATTACACAAATATGAAGGGAATCTCTCTTGAATTATGTACTCATCGTATTTATATTAAAGAGGGATCTCGCCCAGTCTGTCAACCCCAACGATGAATGAATCCCAATTTAAGGGAAATTGTGAAGGAAGAACTTCAAAAATTGTTTAATGCAGGATTTATATATCCTATATCTGATAGTGAATGGGTTTCTCCATTAGTAATTGTACCTAAGAAAAATGGGAAATGGAGAGTGTGTGTAGATTATAGAGCTCTAAATAAGGCCACTCAAAAAGATCATTTCCCTTTACCATTTATTGATCAGGTACTAGACAATTTGGCAGGAAAGAGATTATTTTCCTTTTTGGATGGATTTAGTGGATATAATCAGATCAAGATTGCACCCCAAGATCAAGACAAGACCACCTTTACTAGTCCATGGGGGACTTTTGCCTATAGAGTTCTTCCATTTGGATTATGTAATGCACCAGCAACATTTCAAAGAGCAGTAATAGGGATTTTTTCTGATATGCTTAATGATTCCTTAGAAAACCTTGAGAAAGTACTTAAACGATGTAGAGAAGCACATCTTGCCTTAATTACTGAAAAATGCCATATGATGATGAATCAAGGTATTGTATTGGGACACTTTATCTCATTCCTAGGAATTCAAGTTGATCCAGCTAAAATACAGGTAATTCAGACTCTTCCTATCCCTAAAACACAAACTGATGTAAGAAGTTTTTAGGACATGCTGGGTATTATAGAAGATTTATCAAAGATTTTTCTAAAATAGCTTCTCCTTTGTTTGTGTTACTTATGAAAAACGCTGAATTTAAGTGGACTGATGATTTTTAGAAAGCATTTAATGAACTTAAACATCAATTGTCTATAGCTCCCATTTTAAGAGGACCTGACTGGGCACTCCCCTTTCATATATCTTCTGATGCTTCAAACACTACAATTGGAGCTGTCTTGGGTCAAGAAGAAAACAATCTTCCCTATGCTATCTATTTTATTAGTAAAAATATGACCTCTACTGAACTTAATTATACAGTCACCGAGAAAGAATTCTTAGCAGTCATTTATGCTATTAATAAGTTTCGACATTACATTACCGGTTACACTACTTTTGTTCATACTGATCACTCGACCATTAAATATTTAATGAACAAATCAGTTACAAATGCTCGAGTTACCAGATGGTTATTACTATTACAATAATTTGATATCACAATTGTAGATCGACCAGGTAAAGAAAATGTAGTTGCTGATTTCCTTTCTCGGCTAAAAACTAATGAAAATACTCCAGTTGATGATTCCTTTCCTGATGAATATTTATTTACAGTATCTGATTACTCACCTTGGTATGCAGACATTGTTAATTACTTAGTTGCAGGGAAGGTACCATCACACCTATCGCATAGAGAAAAGAGAAAGATCATTCAGCAAAGTGTTAGGTACAACTAGATAAGTGGATGTCTTTTTCACACAGGACTCGATCACGAACTTCGGAGATGCATCAGAGAATATGAATTTTATGATACATTGAAGGCTTGTCATGATAGCCCTTGCGGAGGGCATTTTGCTGATAAAAGAACAGCACACAAAGTTCTTAGAATGGGTTATTACTGGCCCTCACTTTTCAAGGACGCAAAGAAATATGTTAGGGCTTGCGATAGCTGTCAGAGAATGGGGCAGCCTAATCACAGGGATGAAATGCCACTTAATCCCTAGGTAATACTTGAACCTTTTGAAAGATAGGCGCTAGACTTTATAGGTCCCATTAATCCTCCATCCAATCAAAGAATTTATATACTGGTCTGCACAGATTATATGACAAAATGGGTAGAAGCTAAGGCACTCCTCAAAGCTAATGAAGAATCAGTTTTAACCTTTTTATTTGAAGAAATCTTTGTTAGGTTTGGATTGCCTAGAGAACTAGTCACAGATGGAGGACCTCCTTTTAATTCTCATGGATTCAAAGATATATTATAGAAATATCACATTAAGAATAAAATGACTACACCTTATCACCCCCAGGCAAATGGGCAGGTGGAAAGTATGAATAAAGTCATAGAAGCCATTTTAACAAAAATAGTAAAGGAAAATAGAAGGGACTGGTTTCAAAGGTTTCCTGAAGCATTATGGGCTTACAGAACTACTTGGAGGAATACTACGGGTTTTTCACCTTATGAATTAGTCTATGGTAAAAGTTTTGTTTTTCCTGTGGAATTTGAAATCAAAACCTTAAGGACTGCTTTACCTGTTAACCTTGACTTGACTGATGCACAGACATCTAGGTTGCAACAGCTTCAGGAATTGGATGAAAAGAGATTGGATGCCATCCATCAAACAACCATGATACAATAGCAAAGAACCAGGTGGCATGATAAAACCATTAAGCATAAGCAGTTCCAAAAAGGTAATTGGGCTCTACTATATGACTCCCGTTTTGAAAATTTTGAAGGTAAATTAAGAACAAGGTGGCTAGGACCCTATGAAGTAGATACTGTTTTTCCAAATCGAACAGTCAGACTCTTAACGATTGATGATTCTAGAACACCATTATTAGTGAATGGGTATCGACTCCGTTTGTATCAACAACCTATTTCTAAAGAAGATTTCAAAGCTACTTGCATGACAAACATACACTATGCCTTTTTGGGGGAACCTGCTATCCCTCAATGCACTTGATTTTCTATTTATGTATTTATTTTTAAATTAGATTCCTTAACTAATAATCCCTATCAAGGGTTGCCATGTTATATTAATTATTTTGTAGATCTTAGCTTCGGAAGGTGGTTGAGAAGAAAAGCTCCAATCTAGGGAGAACTAAGATGCAGCTTGGAGAAGCATTGCCATTTCACTTCAGAACACAATTCATTCCTCTTACATCTTTCCACCATTTCCCACTGCTGAAACACCATTTCCCACCGCTGAAACACCATTTCCCGTTGTTGAAACACCATTTCCTGTTGCTGAAACACCAATTTCCAGTGCTTAAAACGCTAATCTTGTCCATTTTTTCTAAAAATCACTAATTCTCCCATTTCTGTTCCCGAGAATGAACTGTTACTCTTCATTAGGCGAATTAGCCATTCATCCTGATAATTATGGTCCTTCACTATTATTTGTTGTGGATGATGAAATCCTTGTGTGTCAAAACCCTCATACTTTATAGACCCTTTTTTATATATCATCGACCTATTGATGACGAGATAATACTTTTTGGCGCAACAACCAAAGGTAAATATAAAGGTATGCGTGTTTACGTGTGAATATTAAATCATAGTTAATGAGAAGATATTGATATGACTACCGAAATTGTCGTACTACCAACCATATCATTTAAGTTGCAGTTGGGGGGGTTACCGAAATATCGTAATCATTAAATGACACGCCAATCACCGCCATTTCTATTTTCTCGCAGTAGTATCTAGTCACCCCATCTGTACCTTATGACTTTAGTTGTAACGTTCTACTCTGTTTCGACCTCGGCAACTAGGCTCTGCACTTTGTATCTTGTCTGAACCAGTAACTATGGGAGGAAATGCTGTTAGACATGAACCTGGCTCAACGGCATTACTGGAACTCTACTAGGAGGCATATCAAATATTTTTACAGGTCGGATGGGTGGATTACTTCAGAAGACTTCCAGATTTCGATTCACAGCAGGCTCTGAAATTTGCATGTAATCTGAGGGAAGGATATTCCACTGTCCAAGGAGTGCGAATTCCAGCAACAGAAGAGGATATAACACACGTTTCGGGACTACCAACCAATGGTACTCGCTGGTTCAGCAGGAAACACCTCATTCTCAATGCACGGCAAGATTTTCTGTTACTAGGGGAGCATTTTGAACCCAAAGGCAGGGGCGTTGCACTTCGATCACTACCACCACCATGGCCAAAGGTTGCAGAATTTGTTAAGCACTATTTTACCTGTGAGGGTCGCTATCAAGTAGTCTACCAACACGACTTTGTGATTTTAAATCATTTGAGGCATGGTCGTTTAATAAATGTGCCCTATTATCTCCTTGGATGTTTAAACAATATGGCACATTATACTGTGAAAGCAAGGCACTAACTCCTTTCCTTTACACACCATCGTTTGGCCCAGCTCTTAATAAATAGAGGTTTTTCCCTGCACAATCCACCTCCCATCAATAATCCTCCTCAACAAGCTGAGGAAATTCCTCATCAAGTTGAGGAAAATCCTCAGCAAGCCCAAGAAAATTCCCAGCAATCCGAGGAAAACTCCCAACAAGCTGCTGAAAATCAGCAACCGATAGCGGAAACTCCATAATTAAGCACTGAAAATTTGCAGCAGACCCCAACCCTTAACGAAGCTGAACCATCCACTCCCATGGTCCATATCCCTACTGATGATTTGGATGACAATACCCCCATCATTACGCATAAGAGGAAGAAGCAACAGGAAGCTGCAACCCCACTAAAAAGAAAACCCAGGGCCTCAGTTTCCCATAATCTCCCTATCTTAACGAAAAGTGCTCGAAAGAGAAAAGCTATTGTTTTTCCTGCCTCCTTACCATGACGATGAATAAGGTCGTCCGTAGTAACTGAGGACATTATCCCAAATTCCCCACCCATCACTCTAAAATCCCGTATTCCGCCCAGCCCTGAACCTTCACTTTCCTCACCGTCGCATGTCAAAATTTAGAGCGTTCACAATTTTGTGACATCATTTTTCTCAAAATAGGCAGCTGCTCCACAAGAACCAACTGTCGATACATCTAAAGTAGACATCCAATACGATATAGGGTATGTGGCTGATACACAAGAACCAGCCACTGACCCAACAGGTGATACACAAGAACCACCTGTTGGGGAAACAAAAGGAAAACAACCTAGATATGGTTGATACACAAGAACCAGCCACTGACCCAACAGGTGATACACAAGAACCACCTGTTGTGGACACAAATGATGAAGTTAATACTGAACAACAATTCTCTCCTTCAGTGGAACCTGCAACTACAGAAGCCCCGGTTACTTTAGCCTCCTTGCAGGAAGAAAACAAGTTTTCGAAATCTGAAATCAAGGCTTATCAGCAAGAATTAAAAATGGCCAGGGAAGCCTATGAAAAGGAACTTAATCTGTACATGTTAGCTCAGGTAGCATCGGCAGCCGAAAAGAGTGCAGGAAAGGATCAATACAGTGAATACATGTGCAGCGAATGTGGTGATCTCTATACTCGAGCAGGTTATAAGATAGTTGAAGTTCCATTGTCTGGAGCCAGTCCAGTACTTCCTCCTATTATAGTCAAAAAGGAATACCCTGCTATTACACAAGAACCAGCAGGCTCTTTAAGAATTTTAGAGAAAGGAACAAAAACACCCTGGCCTACCCAAGTTGTTACAGAACAGAAACCATTATCAAAGTCGTTTACAACTAAGGTTACACAGACGGAACCTCCCTGTGTCAGCAATGCTTATACACAGACTGAACATCCCTATGTCAGCAGTTCTTACACATAGAATTCCAGTTTTCAAAAACTAAGTAGCACATGGAAGATAGAGTATGAGCTCTCACAAGGAAAGGCATTTTAGCAACAGAAGTCATTATGGCTCAACCATGCATACAAAAATTGGGAAGTGCTTGAATAGTCTCGTGCACAATATAAGGAGAATAAGAAATTAAAAACCAGACTGTCCCTCATCTTTGACTTGGTCCAGCAGTTACTTGCTACAAGGAAACCTTCTTTTAATTATTCTGTATTTTTGAGAGAACGCTTAATGTTCCTCCAAATAAAAGAAATCAAGGATGGAAGACCCCATCAGGTATCTACACCACAGCAATTTATTGAGACATTTGCAGAAGCACCAAATAGTGACCAAAACTTGTTGTGTGAACTCTATCTTCACAATGAGGCTATGCCTAAAGATAGAAAACTTAATTTACTTCCTCTGGTTGGCGATATCCAAATAAGAGCCTTTATTTCCTTCTTGGCCAATCAGCTTACTTGGCAGAATGCTTTTATGTCAGCAGCACATAATGAGGAGAACTGTCTCCTCTAGATCTGTGCTGAGCCACAACATGCAGCTGTCTTCATTGCAGAACATCAATGAATTCTACGAGAGCCAGGGATGACTGACCATATCAGGAAACTACAGGCAGTAGTCTTGGAAGGCTGCCAGTATTATGTGACAACTAAAGGAGCTCTGGCTATAAAAGCCAATAATCTATTCTGGGAACGTTGTCCTAAAGAGAGACGGGAATATCATCCTTATAATCCTCTCAATCTTCAGGTGGAAATCTCACGCATACCTAATTATGTTAGATGCATTACACAGTGTGTTGAACGATGGATTGGTTACCACTTTCATTTCCCTCTCTTATGGCTACCTGGACAACAATATAAGGCTCAATATAAATTAACCAAAAAGGTGGAGCTGGCAGCATGGCAGAAACTTCAGAGTGTCTATGGGTTTAGAGACATGGTTGACAGCACCTTCCATACTTATTGCATAAGCAATTTGCACTGTTCATCCCAGTATTCTGACTCAGATTCAGACTAGACATTGCATGCGGACATGCAACCTTTTTCAGTTGGGGGGGATGTTAGGATCCCATATTGTCTATTTTCGACCCTATATTTTGTCATAATATTACTCTTTTCAACTCCTAGTTGAAAGCCTTTGTTAGTATGTTGACCCAATCATTTTAAAGGTATACAATAACTCTTCTCATTGCTATATGTTTAATTATTCAACACATAATCATGTTATCTTTATAATTGATCCTTGAAGTTGACTAAGTTGCTGAACAATTGTTGAAACTGCCTAAAGCTGGCAGGACTATATTTTGCAGTTGCTGAAACAACGGAAACAGCACGAACCTCGAAGCTGAAACAGCACGAACCGCGAAGCTGAAACAGTAAGGACATCATATGAATCTCAAGGAGATAGTTGAGATTTGCACACCAGAATTGCAACAACAAAGGAATCCAATCGATCTGAATAAACTGTTACATTGGTCGTAACGTTCATAATCCACATTACTGTAACAACATTCTCTTAACGGGAACTGATTTCCCTATTTTTGTACAAAGGGATGAACTAGAATTTTTACTGAAAAATCTTTTGTAATAGATGTCTCCTCTAGAAAGAGGAGACATCTACATTAGAGAGGGGAAGAGAGGATGAACAAGTTGTAACACAGGGATTGTAGCGAAAGGACAAGACTGAATCTTTCTTGTAATATGGTATATTGACGGATGAATAAAATTCTGTTATGAGTATTTTAACTTAGCTTTTGTGTCCTGGGGAATCTTGTGAGAAGGACAGGGCCCACCTTCATCACAAGATTCACCCATCTTCTTTCTGTTGTGTGTTGTGTGTGAATTTTGTTTATACCTCATTTACGAGCATCGCTTCTGATGGTAATTTACTTTTGCTAAGACTCTGTTTTTCTTTTCGATTGATGTTGTACATGAGTGCCTCACTGGTGATTAGGATTTACAGAGTGTATTAGTGAACTGGATAAACAAGGGCAAGTGTTGAATGTTCCTACTCTAAGGGATAGGGTCCTGATCCTTTGCTACAGGACAAGCCATTGTTTCCTTTTTGCAGATTTATTTTCTTTAATCAATTATCTGTTATTATTTAAATCCTGCAATAGATTATAACTACTGTAACACAGAGTAGAGATTTAACAAAGTGTGAATTGTTTATACTACAGGTTTTTAATGCTATTAAAATTAAGTACATACAGTACGTAGTCACCTTTGAAATAATCAGACTTTCCCGGGTTGACAATTTATGTGGCACTCGACTGTTTAAATTAATAAGCAATTAAAGTGACCAACAATTATCTCTTATCACTGCTATTCAATCTTTATATTTTAAGAGCCTCATTTCTTATAACTCTACAAGATAAAATTTATTAAAATCTCAACATAAGAAGGAACGTTCACATGCTTAGCTTCTTTTACTATTTTGTTGAGACATTTTATAGTTAAATCTTGTTGGGGTTTGCCTTTTAAATTTGGGCTTTTCTTTCATCTTCTCCTTTCCTGATTTTTGACATGATTTGAGTTGCTCATTTTAGTCTACATTTATTTTTATTTTTTCCATTACTTATGGTTTGATTGTGGTGACAACACTAATATTTATATGGAAGTCATTTTCCTTACCCAACAATGGTTGGCATACATGGAAAATACTTACTCTGTCTATTTCAATGAATTTCATTCATCAATAAAGATATATCTTTATGGAACCATAAATCTCTCTTACTTTAAAACATTTTCATGGAGGAACACACATCATTTCTACGTGATATGGTTTACATTCTCAAGGAAAAAAAATGATTTGAGTTCAACTCAATCAGTCTCTCCCAACTCTCCACTTTATAAAATCCTTTGCTGGATAGTCACGGGGAAAGAATTTGGAGTCAACATTATGAATGTATTATATCCATTAACATAAATATATATTACCATCCCACCTCTTTTACTCAAGTACATCATAAACTAAAGCTCGCAAATGTGCTTATCAAAAGGGTGATTAAAAGAGGAAGCATGGGAAATACAAGTATACCCATCGGCATTATGGACGCTCACTGGCAGTAGGGTTAGGCTTGTATGACATAAAAGACAACTTCGTCAGGGTATTGTTCAGGTCCACTGGCAGCAAAGCGATGTTATAGGACATTCATAACAATGGAGATATGCTTTATCAAAAAAATCCTATCTATACCTTCTTCTATTTCTCATACGAGGTAATTTTAAAATATTTTTTTCCAAAATTTAGGATTTATGATTTTACTCAAACCTACTTTTGATTACTTATCTTTTCAAACTCATATTGCTTAATCTATTTATGTGGGACCCATGGAAATATTTTATTGTTTAATGATTCAAGAGACTCCATTATTTTTAACATTTGGGTAAATTAAAATTCATTAATTTTAACCAGAGATAATGATTTCTTCCTAGTGTGTCACTAATGTTGTAGGGAAAACCTAACACCCCCATTATTTGACTTATTTACTTCAAATAATGGGGACCCTTTCCATAAATATTTGGCTAAATCACCTTTTAATATTTTCTTTTGGTTAAGTATTCTACAATTTTGTCATTTTTTCATTTTCATCGGATTTCTATTTTGATCACTTCATTGAGTTTGAATTTTTGCTAGCTTTCCATCACTACTTGTTTCATGTCATTTGGTTACACAAATTGCAAATGGTTCTCCTCTGAAGATCAATAATTTTTATCGCCTCAGTTAAAAAATGTACAAATTGTATAATATTTTAATTTTTGTAATTAAATTAGTAATTCATTGTAAATATTAATCCCTAGTTAATTTTTACTAAATTTTTCATTTTTCACTAACAGTCCTCCAAAATCGCCTAGCCAAATTGTAGAACAATTAAAATAATGTGCCGTAGGGTTATTGGTACTTTATTGCAATTTATAACTTTAAAAGAAATAATGAGATCTAAAATATCATAATTGCAAATTAGTTGTAGTCCATTTTGTAGGATTTTTTAATTTCACTCCAAGTGGACCCCACTTCATCTCACCTCCTCCCTTCCTTTACAAAAGCCCTAATATAAAAAAGGTTTGATACAATTTTTCCGATATTCAAAAATCCTCGATATTTAAAATTCTTGATATCCCGATATCAGAATACCAACGTTTTCATTCGGTGCACATTTTAAATCTTTCGATATTGTTCAACCCCCAATACGATTTATGTCATGACTATTTGTTTTAACATAAGTTCTCGTCTCCTTATGTCTCTCGCTCCTCTCTCACGTCATCCTTCACCTCCATTAAAAACCCTCCTTCATTTATGTTTTGATTATATGAATCTTACAACCACGTATTGAAACCCTCCTTCATCTATGTTTTGATTATATGAATCTTACAACCAGGTATTGTTTGGCTTGGGGTTTTTTTAGTTTGTAAATTATTAGAATTAAAATTTTATATTATATTAATATTATAATTTATATTTTAATTATAATTTTTATATGATATAATTTTATTTTAATATAATATAAGGTCATTTTAATATTTAATTCATTTTATTTTTTAATTAATTAATTTTTTTAATTAGTTTATAATTAATTAATTTATACGATAATTACAATTTAATTAATATAATTAAGAAATAATTGTAATTTAATTTAAAATTATATTTTAATAAAAAAAAAAATCTTATTTTTTGGCCTAAGCAGTAAATTTTCCAGAATCCTGGCAATTTTGACACTTCAACTTTCAAAGCTCATAACTTGAGTTTTAGTTGGACAAATGAGGCCCGGGACAATGCGTTGGATAGATAAAATCATGGATAATATTTCTGAAGTGGTTTCATAACCATATTTGGTCATTTAATGAGTCTAAAATTTAGTAGAAGATCAAGCTCCAAATTTTTAAACAAAATTAATTTTTTGAGTCTAATTTTCTACATTTTCATTTGCTCTTAACCTTTGCTGAGTGCATATCCATTCAACTATGTTCTCCTTGACCAGTTAGGTATTTATAGGGGTCAATGAAAATCTCATATTTACCTTTAATTAATTAATTAATTAAGTTTTGATTGGAGATAATTTGTGTTCTATATTTGGTATTTCTTATTTTAATTTACATTTTAATTTAATTTTGATTGGTTTTAGGCATGAGAACAGTTGAAGCGATGAGGAAGAAAATATTTCAATCAATGGAATTGCAACAGAAATAGAAGAAAATGATTTTGGACCAATGAAAATTATTTGTGCAGAATTACTATTCAACAACTCTCTTATTTGGAATTCATTTTGTAAATTATAAATATTGGTTTGTAGAATGTAATAAGGGCTTCTCTTCTCTGCAATTATAGAATTATTAAAAGAAATATTTTAATTAGGATTTAGAGTTGTAGGTGAGAGGAGGGTAAAATCTCATATCTGGGGGATAATTTTGGGAATTTTCCTTTGTATTCTGGACTGTGTTCGAGGAGTTTAGTTTGCACTATTGCAACTAGATTTTTGCAGTAGAGTTAAAGCATTGTAAAGGACTATTGGAGATCGGAGCTAAAGAAACAGTTTCAACAAATTGGTATTTAAAATACTTTTTTTTATATTGATTTCATTTTATAATGGTATAAATGTGTCATTTTCATTCATATTTGTGCATTATTGTTTAAGTGGGTAAATTGCCTCAATTATCTGTTGTTATTTATCTCTGCTCTTATGTGATGAACTTTGACTTTTGGGTAACTATTTACTCAAAATCACCCCTTTGATTATGATTTAACAAATAGTAATATTTTGTGTATTATTTCCTTATATTATTGTTTAATCATTCAAGTTACTGATTTAATAATCATCATCATTTTGTGAACTGCTTCCTAAATGTTGTTGATTAATTATTCATGCTAATAGATCTCTGAATAGAATGTGTTTTGGTATTCATAATATCAGTTAAATTGAACTCTTTGTTAGCTTGATATTCATTATAAGCCATACATATTTAAATGTCAATCATTTAATTACTTTGCTCTCGGTTGGGTTAGATCTACATCTTCCTAATCGAGATAGGCTTAGGATATCTTTTCTTTTTCTTGAATTATAGGATTAATTGGCATTTAGATTTAATTCTACATTTCTAGAAGTCCTCTTATCAAAGAGGAAAACTTTAGTTGTGGCTTGGTTAAGCCCCAGATCAGCTTAAGGATAATGTTTTTGCCTGAGCTAAGTAAGAGGGCTCATATGATGTCTCTTCTCTTTTGGAAAAAAATTGCATACTTTAAGCTAGTGGAGATAGAGAGAAGGTAACTGGGCCTAGTTTAATCAAATAGAACCACCATTTCAATGGAAAAGGATCCGCTTTAAGTTCTCGACTGGGCGGTCTCCCTTATAATGTTGAGGCAGATAATTTCGAGTCTTCAACAAGAGGCCAGTGGTTATTTGCTACATAATTTTCAATGGGCCATGAGCAAATGTCCCAATATCTTGTGCCAAAGTTCACTGACATAGTAGCTCTACAATTTCTCTGCCTTACTTCCTAATGCAACAAAATATTCACATCTAATTTGTACATGTTCTTCACCCGAACCCTGATATGCTTCACCTGTCTAGTGGCTATGTGTCTCAAGAATGCTTTCCCTTTTTTCAAGATCACATCATAACCATGGTCTTCCACAACTGCTATAGATATGAGATTATTCTTTAGGTCTAGAACAAACATGAAATCTTTGAGGAAAAGAGGAGATCCTGATTCCCTCTGAAAGGTTACTATACCAATCCTGGTAGCATTGCACCTTCTTTCATCCCCAAGATCAATGTGCATATGAAGATATTTCTCCTTCAGTTCACTGAAAAACTCTCTACATGTTTTCATGTGGAACGAGGCACCCAAGTCCAAGTACCACACACTCCCCTTCACAATGCTAGACATGCATGTGATAAGGGTGAAGTCTAGCTCAAACTGTGAATTCAATGCCTCACTTGTTTCTCCTCCTAAGTTATTCTTACCATACTTTTTGTGTGGACACTTTGTAGCATAGTGCCCGAATTCATGAAAATTAAATCATTTTTTTTTGGACAAGTCATTCTTCTTTCCCCCTTGGCTGGATTCTAGTTTGGTTTGAGATTTCTTCCCTTTTTCTTTATTTCCTTTTCCAACCAATCAAAATTTTCTTCATTCTCTCCCTTGGATGAATTTTCGTCTTTGGTATTCCACCTAATCTCTTCTTATACCAAATCAGACCACAAATGTTTCCAATTTGATAATTTCTCCCTCCCATTCACCAATTCCTGGTAGTTATGCCACCTTTTGCGAAGGCCTAGAAGAGATAGGCTCACCAGGTCATTTTACAACATTCACACCAACCCCTCCAATATCATCATGAACTTGGGTAAATCTTCTGAAATATTGTGGAATAGTATCATTCTTTTTCATATTGATAGTTTGAAGTTTGTCTTTGAGGACCAGTTTTCTATGGTAATTTCTATTCTAGAATATATCTATCAGTGCCTACAACATTGTGAAAGGAGTTTTTTTTCCCATGGATATTTGAGACAACGTGGTCTCACACTCCCTCCAAGATTATTCTCCTTTCCTTGGCTACATCTTTCTTCCATTAAGATATGTTTTGGGCATCAATTGTTACTGATTTTGCAATGTCTATATTGACATATTTCAACAATATATTGTCATCAAGCACCACCTCCATACGATCCTTCCATGCAATGGAATTCTAGCTGCCTTCTAAGGCATACTCTGATTTCGTCCTGTTGAAGGTCATTTTCCCAAATTTGAAGAGATCATGCTACAATAAAGATGCAAATTTGAACCTCCTAAGAAACAACTTTGAAATTCGTATTGTAATGAGAATCCTACTTGGATACCATGTAGAAATTTGGTGATAGAATTGCA
This sequence comes from Pinus taeda, assembly GCA_000404065.3. Classification (NCBI taxonomy): domain Eukaryota; kingdom Viridiplantae; phylum Streptophyta; class Pinopsida; order Pinales; family Pinaceae; genus Pinus; species Pinus taeda. The sequence continues at coordinate 32,721 of APFE031212451.1, read as the reverse complement.
ACTGCTCAAGAAATTTTAATCTAAATCAAGAGACACAATTCTACCCTACTAATCTGCGGAATTCAATTCACAATTTAAAAAACATTCTCAAACATGCAATAAGAAATAAAACATATGCAAAATATTTTTTCTGGGGAACCCAACTGGGAAAAACTCTTCAAGCCTCCTTGTATTAATCAGATGAATAGAGATGTATTACAATTTCTAGCCCAGTCTAAGCTCAACCTGCAAGTGGATAACCTATCTCTCTACTCAATGAGAATCTTTGACCCATACTTAGTCAAATTCTTCTTTTTCTTGAGCCCTTATTTCCTTACACAAATCCTAAAGAATCAACCCCTATTTTTTTATGAATTTTCCTTCAATTGATTGCGCAATTCCCAAGGTTTGTTCATCTACCTACATGCAACACCTATACACTCAAAATAGTTTACAACTACTTTTTACACTACCTTGGAATATCCATCACAACTGGGAACTCAAATTCCCTGCATGCACTAGTTATTTTAGGTTGTTTGATCAGATAATTGGATAATTACTAAGTTAGACAATTGTCCTACTGCACAACTGACCTTCCACTAGTTCCTCCAACTGTTAGAACTTGTTTAACTGAACTTAACTGGATATAACTGAACTGTATTACTATATTTTAGCAATCACACATGCTTAACTGAACTCCAAGCCCTCTAACTCAAATTTACTAACATAATTGGGTGACAAGAGCTATGTCATATAAGTTAATTGCCTCCAAGTTGTCTGCTGATGTGGAAATTCAAATATTCTCAATTTGACTAAGGAAAAGTTAAATTGAGACTTTCTTGCTACATTTGTCAACTTAAAAGACATGCATTCACTATATTTATTACAAGGAATAATTCTCTTTTAACAATTACTTAATTTTGTGTACTACAAAATTAGAATACATATATATGTGTGTTTACTGCAACTAATTTAAGAAAATAATTGAAAACTCTATTTTCCTCTCATTAACCTTCTCATTTTGAATTTTTTTACTATTGTACAGAATTACAAATGCTAGAATTCATACTCTTTCAATTCATTAAGAATTCACATAATAAATATTTAGGGTATTGACTTGAAAATATGTGTCTGGAATCCAAAACTAGAGCTAACTAGCTCTTCCCATCCCTGATGCCTTTTAACCAAAAAGGGCCCCCCAAGAACAAACTTGCAATTAGCTATCTTGTGATTTCTTTTATCTCTCATCAGTGTCCTCTGAGTGATTTCCAACCAACAAAAAAGATAAGATAGATTATCCCACTTCCAACACAAGTTGTAGTTGGTAAATACCTCCACCTCACCCAATAGGTGAAAGGTAGTTAATAGCTCATTTATGAGCTCTACTTCCCACTCTCAAGACAACATCATATCTTTAAGGGAAATCATGGATCAATCATTTCCATAATCATTAATAATCTAATCAATTAGATTAGATTCCTAGAACTTAATGAATAGGGTTAATCAATGTCCAACATTAAATTGCAGCCTTATCTCTCTCAACAAGGTGTAGCTTCAACATTAATTTTTAGATTCATTTATTTCATTAATAGCATAATAATTACAAATTCACATTTAATATTTATTAGCAATACAATATGATAAACTAGTTTCCAAATAGGTATACAAATTTACATAAAAAAACTCCAAGCCAGGGGATATCGTAAGTGATTAGTTGTTTTCATACTTTCGAGGTTGGTGCCTCAATCTAGTTGTAGCCTACCACGAGTGACAGCTTGCATTCTTGGGGATAGTTGCCTCCAGAAGGTCATATCCTATAAATTTATGTAATGAATTATAGATAAGAAGAAGTTTTTTGGTTTTCTCCTATATGGGTTTCCACGTAAAAGATTATGCTCTTTGTGATGTGATGGCTTTTTGATTTATTATTGATATGATGGTGATGCATTTTTATAGTTGATGATATGATTCTTATGATTCATTTCTATATAGTTGTTTGATTATATAAGGTTGTGAAATGGTAAACCTGATATCACACTAATTCACCCCTTCAAGTGTGATATTTGGGCCAACACTTTATACATTCACTTTGTACTTTTCACTTATAGTAGTGCTCACCAAAACCATGAGCAAGGAAACAAATGTATGATATATTTCATGATCACTTTTCTACAAGGAGTTTAGTTGAATTATCCAACCATTTATGATCATGCTTATGTTATTTATAAATCCATTAAGTAGTTCAAACCCTACATTTTGAAGAATCACACCAAGGTGATAGTACCTCACAATGCAATGAGGTCATCTTTTTGTACAAAAGGAACTAGGAGAACTTAGGGACAATTAGATGACCTTTCCCCAAGAGTAAAACCTTCAATTTAAACTTTCCACCATTGTGATAGGCCAAGGCGTGTGTAAACTTGAAGCCAAATCTTTATACTTAGCATATTCTTAGGAAGAATGATGGGAAAATTAAATCTTGATGTATACCCAACAAATTCTTTACATACCCTCTCAAAATGACTCATGGTTCTAATGCTTAAAATAATATCTATAACATGGTATTTTCCATGATATTTTTAATGCTAAATAGATAAGTCCCTTGAGACTAAGAGAATCACAATATCATCTTATTAGCAAAGTATTGTTCTCCCTATGATGGAGTACTACTATGTTATCTTGAGAGGAAAGATGCATATGGGGTACTTAACTACATGATGGACCAATGAGTGGAAATTTTTCTAGAGATATGAATACATATAAGATCTTGAGAGTTGGGTACCACTCGCCTACAATTTTCAAATACTTACATGCATATTCCAAGAAGTATCAAAGATGTCAAAAATTTGTAGGATGAGAAAAGAGGCTTGTAGTCTCATGGAAACCCATGACTATTGAAGAACAATTTCAACAATGGGGACTAGGTGTGATCAAAGAAATAAACCCTCACTCCTCCAAATAGAACCAACATATCATGACCACCAAAAAATATTCCATTTGATCGATATAAGTTATCCCCTTAATAAAAATCAATGACGAAACTATAATCCGTTTTTTGAGTAGCAATTGATTACTGGGATTGGAGTGTCAACCTCCCTTGTTTTTGACAATGCTACTTATTTTTCTTTGTTATGTTTGACTACATTTGCTTTAGACAAAGCCATATCATTAACATAAGAAACTAACTACTACCCTCAAGGTAATGTTGTGGTTGATTCTAGAAACAAAAAATTGACTTGAATCCTAAATCAAATGGTAATTGACCACTAGAGGAATTAGCACAATTCCTTATAAAAACACCCTATGGGAAGATAGAGTAGCCTTGAAATATGCATAAGGAACACCCTCTTATATCCTAGCGTATGGGAAATAATCCATTCTACCTCCAAACATCTTTCTTCCTTACCTACAATTCTCCTAGGACTTGTGAGGCCAAAGCTTCCCTATCGTACAAAGGTGAATCCATACTCCACTCAAACTCAAGGAAGAATGGGAGAAAGCCAAGATAAATTATGTTGTTCACTAACACACCACTAAAATATGGTTTGAAAATAATTCTTTTGGTGATAAAGTCTTTTAAATGGACAATCTAGTTTTGAAGTGAGACGAACCATATGAGGGAAAATGAAAACACTTTAAATTCTGGCAATTGTGTCTTGGCCCATACCTTTTTGTATAAAAACTTGACCTTGGTATGTACATTTCACAACACTAAAGGGAGGATTAGATCCCCTCCCTATAAATGATTGAAGTCTCAAGTAATACTTCCCCTCCTTTGTTACCTACTTTTATATTTTCTATAATCCTTTTAGATAAATCCTCCTCCCCCCCACACACCTCACCACCATTGTGGATATCTACCTTAAAATAAACACACTAGTGACAATGTTTATTTTCAAAACCTATGAGTGGATATAATTTCCCATGGCCATGTGGCGAAACTATGTTTGCACAAAGAAAGGAAATGAGAGGAGTTTGATTTAACCCAACTTGGAAGATTGGCTAGTCTTGAGATCTTATTCATTCCTACATGAAATATTGACTCAGATCTAATCGAAAAATTAATGAAGTGATCATGTTATGGGTGAAATGAATAGTATATTAGCAAATAGGCATGAAAATGAGTCCAAACAACATTTGTCATCTTTCATTCCTTTTTCAAAAATAGGTCCTACTCATTCTTGCACTAAATATTGACTCAAATCCAATCAATAAACTAATTGGATGATCAAGGTTTGGGTGTAATAAATAGTATATTATCAAACATTAATCAAGATGATTCCCAACAATAGGTGTCATCCGATATTCCTTTTAAAACTTGTAACAAACATCCCTCATCCACCTCCTTCTTCCACAAATAAATTTTCAATAAAAGGGTGCAAGTGTGGAAATGAAGAATAATAATAAGGTAAAGGCTTGAGAATTCAATCTCCCATTCATGTGGAACATGCAATTATTTTTTCTAGGGATATGGATCCCTCTTGGCAGTAGAGTAAAGCTTGTGACGCTGAGATGTATCCACTAGTGTTATAGATGTTCATAGGCATCAGAGCAACACCAAGTATTTGTAATGGTTGGCCTAGTATTTCAAACTATGTAAATATGTGTGACTTGTGATGCCACACTAGTTTTAGGAAAGAATCAAGTCAAAGGAAAAAGAAACCCATTTATTTGTCTCAAATATCCAAACACTTATCTAGGAAAGAAAGAGAAGGTATCTAACTCAACCTTTCAAGGCTCAAAATATTGGTATCCATTAGCCTAGATCAAGACTCATCAAAGATGTGTGTGTGTGTGTAGTAACATTTTTTGTTGTGTTCAAATTCATTTACAAATACTTGTGGATTTATCCAACGTGTCACTAATTGTTATGCCAACATAAAAAAATTTCCTTTACTCCAATTATTTTTTAGAATGGATTTTCAAGCAAATTCTTAAATGTTAAAGGACCCAACATTTCTAGTAATCGATAGGTTTGTTTTACGCCAAACTCAATTTCTCTTTTGCACTTCTTCTAGAAGTCATATATAGGTTTACGAGTTATGTTGGATATATAATGGACTCATGTTGGCTATATTATTATCTTTTTGAATGACTAAATTCATTGTTCAACACTCAAAAAGTAATTTCCTTTGTGATACATTTCTATCAAATACATTTTCCACGTGACACACCGCATGAAGGGACACTCAGTCTAGGATGCATTATCGAATAAGGCACTTCGTCTACAACATAGCACATGAGAAACTACTTCCTAAACATAAGTCACCTCCTTTTAAGGTCAAAATAATCGTCAAGGATTTCTTTCTAGTAAAGGTAGCTTCCCTATGACGTATTGCAAAAGAAGCTACTTCTTCTATAACACAACACACTAAAAGGAATATCCCATTTGATGGATTGTGTTGAAACCCTTTTCTTGTGCAACACTCTACTTCATATCATCTTTTCCCATGAAAATATTGACTTTGAATAGCCATGGTCTCATACATTACTTTCTTGCCTCAATGTTTCATGAAGGAAAGAATTTATCCAATGATACATTGTGTAAGAGCCTAATTCCCCCTGGCCTATTGCTCCATAAAAAATTACTCCCTATGACACATTGCAACATAAGGATCTTACGTCTGTGATAATCCTCTCAACTTGTAACTATGTCACAATAGAAAATAATTTCGTAGTGACACATCATAGAGGAAAATATCCTTGCTCATGATAAGGTAATTAATGGCCATCATAAATTCTGTATTAAATAGAACCAAAAAGAAACAATAAATATGGTTGCGGCATGAACATAGAAGTATTCACAAAGTCATCCACCAAAGTGCCCTCAACTTTAACATCCATCAATTACCCAGATACCGCCTATCATTTCTCCACATGGAAATTCCATGCACCTATACACATCAACATGGAACACTCACATCATATATATGGTAACTAAGGTTTTCTCTTTCCTCCAATAGGTTATTTTCAAGATTGTTTATTTTTTTCCCTAAATTCTTAGCATGTTTCTAGTCACATATCTAGTTAACATGACAATATGGGATTTTTTGTTCCCCTCCCCAACTACAAGCTTGCATTGGCACCTTAGTTGGCACCTAGGCTAATGAGCTCCCCTAAATCCTCATTGATAATGCCAGGAATATCACCATCATACTAAGCTAGGGTTTGGGTGTACATGGAAATGCACAAAGCCCAACTCTACACAATGCCTAAATTACATGCTTATTGAGGGTTCCCCTCCCATTCTCACATCTAATGAAACTTGTAGCTCCAAATTTTATGGTTAAGAATGAAAAAAAAATCTTAATATTTGAAATCTAGCGTAAACCCTTTTTATTGGCCCATCATCCATGTCAATAGAATCTCAAGATGAACTATTTAAACCTTAGTCATGGAATAGTCGATTTTGATTTTCTATATTGCTTAACACAATTAACAAGTTTTTTTGTCATTATGGGTGCACTATAGGAAGCATCATGGTTTCTTATCGAAAAAAGGTAGAGAAAATACCCATATCTAGTATATTAGGGGAAACTAAAACTACATACATAGCTCTTGGGACTATTTACAATGACACCTAGTGTATCACTTACAAAAACACCTCCTTCACATGATTTTAAATTTACCAAAGCAATTAGCGATATGATGTACAAAGAATTCTTGAAGATGACCTTGATGTAGATGTCTTCATATGTGTTAAGAAATCCTAGCTACATAAGGTAGTAGCCACCAAACAATTTTTCCATGTTCTAAGACAATAGCTTGGATCATCAAGCACACAAACATGGAAATATTCATGATAAAGGATCCCAAGGAAAGGAATGCACCCTATTTTTCCCTTCAAACATGAACATATACTACAAATTTCCTCCAAATAAGTTTACCTTGATGACGACTCGCTAAAGGGGTTTAACTATGATCCCATGGACGTAATAAAAAACTAGTGGATAAGTAAGAAAAATTTTAAGCCAAGATCATATGGAAGATACCCAACCAACTTGCTCAAGACTCCTTATCATATGAAAATTTCTATTATTTTAAGACACTATGGGAAGTTGAATGCAAAGGAATTTGAGAATTCATGCGTAACTATCATGTATTATATTTTCATTATTGGAAATAAATTCAATTGGGTAGACATTTTATCTAGTTCCCTATAAGCCAATATCAAAGTTACCAGAGAAAAACTCTGGGTTAACTACCACACTTTCATGTGGCCTCGTTTCTCATAGATGTTTGTAGCAAACACATCTTCCTAGACATGGAGTGGTAGTGGATTACCTAGTGTCCAAAAATCTACATTTATTGCATGGAGATGTGGGATCTATGAACCAAACTTACTACAATAAATATGTCACGGAAAAAAGTTTTGATGTGATGGCTCTACGATCCACTTTTTTTTCCCTAACCACCTTAGTCAATCACTCCTATCTCCCTCTTGTATTCTTTCCAATATTCACTCTCATTTAGCTTTTGTTAGGCATTTTTCTTGGAGCCCCTGTCATCTATGTGGCTCATGTCCACTATTTTTGGATTCATATCTCGACAAGTTTGATTGGTCTGTCAATTCCATCCCTTGTGTTTGCTATAGGATTTCTCAACTAGGTGGTCGACCATGACCAATCCAGACTATCCCCCTATTCCCACACTAGATATTGTAGCCTTTAACTCTCTAGTCACTAATGGCCCTAAGTACTAGAAATCCAAGCCCACTTTCTTTGTCAAGAAGCTTAATGATATTTCAAAGGTTGATGTCTTAGCTCTTAGGCCAAATTGAAATATCTACAACTAGTAGAAAGGGGTTTGGTCAGCCAATTCATGGTGTTGTGGCCTTCCCCTTGATCGTTCCAAGTATGGGTGGAAAAAAGCTTGAACCCCCTTATCCAAGGAGAGATCTCCTCCTCCTTTAGTGGAAAGGGTTTCTTAACTTTCTTTTTCATGAATAAAGTTGATCATGATTTTATTTTCAGAAGTGGTCCTTACTTTATGGGGTCCCAAGGGATTTATCTAGACCATTGGATCTTATAATTTAACCTTTAGTGTGATGTTCCATCTATTGTTCCAGTATCGGTGAAACTCCCCTTCCTTCCACTCCATTATTCAGATGATGCCACATTAAAGAATATAGGAAATTCCCTTGGGAAAACTATCAATTGAGTAGATCCCCATGAAGGCTTATTTTTGAGTGCTCGGATCTATGTGGAGGTTGATCTAGGCAAGGGTATCCTGGTGGCTATCAATATCAATCTCAACAGTTGGTCTCACTTATAGGAGGTATATTACGACCAACTCCCTTTTAAGTTCATTGTGTTGTGAATATGGTCATTTTGCCAAAAATAACTGAAAAAAAGGAAAGAGGAGCAAGCCAAACAGGTGGAATATAGTGAGAAATGGCAAGAAAAAAAGAGAACAAGAGGACATACTAGACAACAAAATGAGTTTAACAACTAGTCATAGTAAAAAGGAGCTAAAGGAAAAGGACCTCCCCGCCTTAAGAGGCAAACCAATGGAAGTTGTGAAGGGACTAGCAATTTGGCTAGTAAAGGATAGAAAGGGAATCGATATGAAGTTCTAAGTTTAATTCAAGAATAAGGGGAAATTATATAGCCCCACCTCCACCCCCTTATCAAACAATAGACATTGATTCAACTAAAGAAATTAGGCCTAGTGTTGGAACAGAGTCCCTTGGGTCAATTTTTGTTAATATTGAAAGTCTCCACAATTTGAGGAGAGGAGCACGAGTAGCACAGGTCAAATAGGATTCAAGGGGTTTTAGGAAGGTCAAAACCCCTTATATTTTAGTATTTTTTTGAGATTCGCCCTTGGTTTGTGGACCATGGTATTGTAATGGTAAAGGATATATCAAGGGATGTCTTAGCAAGTCTACAACAATCAATCAAGTAATGATATGTTTTTGAGTCTATAATTGTAGATATTTATGTGTTTTGGGCAAAGGGGAAGGATCCTGCATCTCAATGCGCAAAGACCTTCGTAAGTTCACAGCTGAGTGCGCTGACCCCTACAGATGTGTGCGCAGGGTCTGGAAAGTTGTATACAAGAAGACCTAAAGTAATAAAAGATAATTGAATAATTGATTAGTCTATTTTTATGCACTTATGTATTTTCTATACTTATGCATAATTGAATGATATTTACATGCATTTTGTCTTAACTACTTCGTGAAGCTCCAAACAATTGTTAATTATTATTTTATGCATGATTAGATGGTTACACAAAGCTTATAACTCTCTTTAACTGAAAATCATCAGAGTCTCATGAATAAGGGTTTGTGAAGATCATATATGAACTAAAACTGGAGAAAGCTCCTTAAACCACATCACATAGCCTTCTAGATGCAGAAGCCTAGTTCTAGCATCCCCTAATACTACCTTAGGTGAAACTACAATGTGCGTTACGCAAGTTGTTGCCGAAAGGGATGGTAGTGTATGGTTTTGTTAGTTAGTGTAGCTAACTCTAAACTTGGGTCCAAGCCCCCTCAAGCCAAAAAATGGTTCTATTTTCAGGACCAAGATCTGAGGGATATGTGATGTGGCATAAGTGGATACCAACTAAGAAGCAGATCGAGAATTGGATATATTGGAAGCTGCATGAGTTTGCAAGTCAGGAGAATAGGAATCCACGCTTATCAAAAGAAAAGTCATTATGAAGGTATATTTACACAAAGTTTTCTTTTCATCGTTCCCCTATGATTTATATGAGTGGCTATCCAAATTAGTAGATAGTGAACCTACTTGTAACTGCAACAATCCCAATGTGTGGACTCCAGAGCTCGTCAAACACCTTGAAAGATCTCATTATAAGGTTGTGACATCTGTTGATTATTGGATTTATAGTATCTTGGGTAGTTTCATCACTGAATTTTCAATAGATACATATGTGCCTTATAGTGAAGCCGAATGATGATTCTTCAAGGGTCCGAGAGGTAAGTACCTGAAATCACTAAAAATCTAGATTAAAATTATTTTGTGTGAAAAGAAGGTTATGCCTTTACCTTAATGTTTAAGAGGGGTTCAACTGGATCTACGTGAAGTGGAAAATGATTCAGAGTAGATCAAGACAAATTTGTCGAAAGTGAATACAGTCCCTTACTGGGAGAGTCTGAAAGTGAAGAAGAGAGAAGTAGCCCTAGTATGCCAAGAGGTGCAGCACAGACTGTAAATCAGGGTACTTCTAGAATTCAACATCCAACCACTCCACCTCCACCTTCGCCTCCACCTCATACACCTACACCTCCACCTCTTCTATTCAATATGGAAAATACGGTTACATCACAACTAGTTACAGTGCTATAGGACAAGGTGCTTACCTGGTATATTATATACAACACGACTCACCCGGCTGCTTCATTGGCTAATACGAAGGATGTGCTAAACACGAAATTTTCAAAGTTGAATTCAAAATATCAGTGTATGACTGACATCAAGGAGATTAATAAAAAGGTTAATAAATCTTTGTGGGATATAGATCAGTGGCTAAAGTGTTTACTAAGTCAAGCCAACCTTAAAATCTTAGATGAACAACATAGGGACTGGTACATAGCTTTGTTATTACCTCACTTAATATTACTGTTATCTCAAAAGAAGGATTGGATCTCAAATTGAAGTGTTGGGATTCACGATTAAGCTGGAAGCTTCATTGAACAAGGATATGAATGTAGGAGTTTAGCAGATCCGCAGCTAGCAAGCCTGCATATGGAGTTGTAGGGCATGAAGAAGGGAAAGGAGGTTAAGACAAAGACACATTCTGAAGTTTGGTGCACAAAATGAAAGGTTGAAGGTCATTATAAGGATCAATGCCATGCATTACAGAATTATATAGTTGCGGGAGGTCCTAAATCACTAAAACCAGAGTCTTTCGCTGGATCAAGCACTGGTGCAAGCACATGGTGTAGTATTTTCCAAGTTTCAGGACAACATTCAACTAATAATTTCTCCTTATTATAGAAGTTTATAAAATCTCCAAAGTAATTATTTTGTAACTTTTGTAAATGAGTTGGTCATGATGAACAGAATTGTCAAAGATATGAACTAATGATGGACAAAACTCTGTTGTATAGGATGTAGGTTGAAACCGCAGGTAGAACAACCAAGGCTCACCTACATCTCATGGGGGATTTCAAGGACGAGGAAGAGGACGAGGAGGAGGAGATGGAAGAGGTCGGGGCCAGATTATCTGTTACAGGACACTTTGCACGTGACTGTTAAAATCTAACACATCCTTCATGTCAGCACTTCCGTCAATTTAATCATATTATAGAAGATTGCCTGATATTAATAGCGAATATGTAGGAGAAGAATACCCAAAAGCTAACACAAAATATTCAAATGATGATATCTGAGCCATGCAAATATGATCCCAGTGTCAAAATATTCATAGAAGTGGTGTAACCACTGGTGAAGACAAGATTGAAGGAAAACAGCTAGAGTTAAAGTCATGGTTCTGAAAAGCTGGTGAGAAGAATGTTGGGTTTGATTTACATAAAGAAAAAGAGAAATTCATGGAGGAAAGAAATAATTTTATGAGTCTAGGTTCTTTTACATCTCACAACTCGATGTTGATAGTCTCGTGAATGCAGAGAGGATGCTACTGTAACCCAAGATTCAGATCCCACTATGTTAAAATCGTTTCTATAGACTTGTATGAAGTTACTACGGGATTAGAACATAGTAGAGGGACTACAAGAGCTGATAGATAACTACACCAACAAGGATAAGTTGTTACTAGGATAGCGTGCAGTCAATAAGGTAAACCAAAACAAGAAAAGCAATGATAGGGAGATGCGGCTAACTGCACGGATCAATGATTTTGAAATGGATCAGGTAACCTTAGACTTGGGCTTTGATGATAATGTACTACTGAAGCAAACTTGGGAACATATGGGAAATCCTAAATTGCAATGGTTTCCAATTCTTCTGTGCATGGCAAATCAACAGAAGATAATTCTAATGGGGCACCTACACGAAGTAACTATAAACATTGAAGGTGCAAGAGCAGTGGTTGATTTCAAGGTTATTGAGATCATTGATGATAGTAATCCATACCTAGCATTGCTCGGGATTGATTGGGATTTTGACATGAATGCAATCACAACTTAAAGAAGCAAAGCATGGTATTTGTGAAGAATGAACTTCGATTAATTGTCTCGTTGGATCCAGCTGAAGGTGCACGGTACACGAAATTGAACCATGAATATTATGAAGATGGTGACATTGATCACATCTATAAGTTAACTGCACGAAATGAATATTGAATCAATCCCTCTATGGATGGAAGGATCAGTTGAGAGAAGGACAACTCCTGCCAATCAAACTCAGATGAAGAGTTAGAAAACTGGCAGAATTGGTTGCATGAGGTCTCCATGTTGTGATGTAATTGGCTTACAAAATCGCTACGTTGTGTATCTACTGAGGCATGTAAGTTACCTTATTATGATGGCTTGGGTTATGTCAATTTATTTCTTGAACATTTTTAAAGGGATGTACCAGAGGAAAATCGATTCCCGACCTTAGATCTAGCGTTGAGAGCTACGCCTGCAAGATGATGGGGTATGCACAAGGATAATTTTGCTGATTGGAAGGAATATCGTTGAATGATGTGATTAATATTTGGCTACACGAACTCTCAACTCACTAGAAAATACACAGGTAAGGATGATCCATGTGAACATCTAGTGTGGTGGACTAAGGCATGGGGTGAAATACCTCAACCTAAGTGGGTGAACATCTTTATTCATGCCCTGGAGGTTATCCCAAAGAACTGGTATGTAGAAACAAAGTTGCGACACGGGACCGTTGACTGGGATGAGATGAAGGAAAGTTTCTTGCTCACTTTCAGTTTTGAAGATGGGTTCGCATGCATTGATGAAGTTCTTCAGAAAATTAAAGCATCCATCTTTTGAACACCCATCGAACCTGACATATGGGTACAATCTAGCTAGAGTACGCAGCTACAACATGCTTTCGGATGTTACAATGTTACAATGGAAGAAGCTGATGAGGATCTGCTAGATATTAATATCCTTGAATCAGAGGGAAAACACAAAGTCAGGGGACCTAGTGCGGAGATCTCAGATATTTCACAATCGGTGCACACAAAGCAGGTCAACATTGGTTCCAAAGTAGAACCAAAATTCATGAACACTGGTGAGTATCGGGATGAAGATATAGTGGATAAGGTAGCTGAATTATTACATGAATATCAAGATTTATTCCCAACCGAGTTCTCTGACTTGAAGGGGATAGTAAGATAATTGGGGGTGATGAAAATCAATTCAAATCCCTATGCGAAGCCAGTTCAGAAGCGCCCATATCGTTTGAACCCCAAGTAAAAGAAAAGGGTACAAGATTAACTCAATAAAATTCTCGTGGCTGGAATAATTGAGCCTATAGAGGAATCTAAGTGGGTCAATTCTATGGTGGTCCAAGAGAAGGAAAAAAGGATGATATCAGGATTTGCATAGATCTGTGGAAGCTCAATGATGCATGTTCCATGATCCATTCCCTACGTTGTTTATAGATGAAGTTCTTGAGAATTTTGGTGGAAAAGAAACTTACTCATTTACAGATGGATTCTCAAGATACAACCAAATTAAGATCGTGCCAGAGGATAAGAGCAAGACTACCTTCGCTACCGAATGGGGGTCGTTCCAGTATATAGTTATGCCTTTTGGACTAAAAAATTCTCTTGCAATTTTTCTAGGGTAGTTGTCGTAGAGTTTAGGGATTTCATTCATAAGTTTTTGTAAGTGTAATTCGATGATTGGATAGTGTTTGGGTTGGTGAAGAAGCATGTCTCTAGTCAACGCTTGATGTTGGATACCTATAGGAAGTACTAGATCTCTCTGAACTTGAAGAAATAAATTTTTCTGTGTACCTTACGGAATATTGTTAGGCCATGTTGTCTATAAGTAAGGATTGATGGTAGATCCTGCTAAGGTCATCGTCATTATCAATCTGGAGCCCCCTAGGAATGTAAAGCAACTGTGCACGACATTTGGTCATACCGGGTATATAGGAAGTTTATTAAGGCATATGTTCATATCACTACGCCCATAGAGAAGTTGTTAAAGAAGGATGTTACGTTTTGCTGGGATGATGATTGTCAGAAGAGCTTGGATACTCTAAAGAAGAAAATGGTTATGGTGCCAATCTTATTATTCCCAGGTTGGAAGAAATAATTTCATGTGCATGTGGATGCGTCTTGCATAGCATTGAGAGTCGTATTAACAAAACCAGTGGTAGGAGATATTGATCACCCAATTACCTTCACCAGTCATAAACTATCTAAGGTCGAAAGGAACTAATCAAACATAGAGCATGAAGGTTTGGCTATAGTGTTGTTGTATCTCTAAGATGATAATGGTCAGCTATCATGCCAGGGCATCTAAGATGTTTGTTTTGGGGGTTTTGTTTTAATTTGGAGGACCAATGTATGAAACAGATTTAAAACAGTGATGCCTAACCTTTTGAATAGTATTAATATTTAAACAAAGGACTGCTATTAAAATTCACACAGTGATATAGCTTGTATGGTGGTGAGCAGAAATAGAGAGATGATATGACTATCACAATATTCAAATTGAAAAAAAAATCATAAGTAAGAAAACCTTTAAACTATGTTCAGAAGGTTTAACAAAATATGCTTAAGCTTACAAAAGATGCTGATGATTTTATGATTTAGAGGGAATTAATTAAACAAACAATTTATATAATTCATTCTCTTTATAGATGATCACTTCATAAGCTTATAGGAATAAATTGAAACATAATTACTCCTACCTGGTTATCTTTCTAAAACATAAGAATATGAAGAAAACACTATGAAATAAAACTGGAAAAACTTACAGTAAAAACGAAACTGTATGAATCAGAATTCATAATCCTTTTCTTTTGTATTAATGATTCAGAAAAGTCAAGTACATTTAATGTTTAGAAAAGCTTCTTCAAGGGTGCAACCCTTAATAACTCATGAAAGAGAGTTATGTATATAATCTTAGAAATGAGAAAATATCTTAAACTATTTTACAAAAATAGATAAATACAAAATCGGGAATATAAACTGATAGTTGTTCTGTCACTATTTTAGTGCTGAGCTATGAATGGTTGTTGCTAGAAAAACTAAGAACTATTTAACCTGTGATAATTGTTCCTGGAAATACTGAATGTTGTTTGAACACCCTTTTAGTCAAGTAAATCAGTTAACTCTTCCCAGCATTTCTTATTTGGGATAGATAACTCAGTTACCCTTCTATAAACTTCATCCATCTCTATATATTTAGTAAAAGTGGGTTTTACTAAAAATATATGTATGACTTCATTTAAGATGAAGAAGGTGTCCCTGAGTGCATTCAACACAACCTTTGGTGTTGCTACACCTCTTATGTTTGAAACTAAAGTTGTATTGGTGTCAATCTCTGTAAGCTTTCGAACATAATATTCAATATGCATTAATTTATCATTTATCACAAGCATAGAGGGAAAACCCTTGTTGGTCAAGGGTTATAGCCTACTGAAAAATTGTTGAACTATGGTATTCACACGACTGCACTTTTCCTCCAACTAAAGGATGAGGTTTTTCTTGGTGATGATCTTCTTTACTTATATTATAGTTGTTGTCATGTCATTTATACCTAATTCTTGAAGCTCATAGTTGTCTTTAGAATTCAGGAACTGGATTATTTCAGAAGAAATTTATGGCATGTCCTCAAGCTCTTTAGAAATAGTTTCAACAACTTCCTAAGCTTTCTCAAATAGGTCTTTTTGATCAAAGATTATCTTGATATAGGGCCAGATATCCTTGATTAATTCAGTAATTTCTTCCCACAAAATCTCCCTTGCCAAACCCAATTTGTTTCCAAGGTAAGATTCTTTGAGTTCCCTCTGCAATGCTTCAATCTGACCTTTTTCCCTCTGGAGCTCAGCTGCATGTGAACTGTCCGCAGCTACTTTCATATGTTGTAACTCTTTCAGTTCATTTTGCAACTTCTTGATTTCTCCTGTCTAAATAGATAGGTGATGAACAACTTTAGCTTCAGCAAGTTGTTCAGCTCCTTCTGTTGTACCTATAGTTGATGTTGTGGCTGAAGCAGAAACTCTAGTTACATGGATTTTTGCAAGGGGAACAACATCCATTGGATTTTGGGCTCTTTTGATAAATTCTTCTTTCTCCTTGACCAGTTTCTCCATTTTCTCCTCCATCTATTTTATTTGTAGAGTTTGTTCCATGATAAGCTTCATCATGTCAGATTTCTGAGTTTCGTTTCTTCAATCTCTTTAGCCATTAGATCCTCAGAAGTTGGAAATTTGAGTTGCTTCTTTAATGTTGCAACTTCAACATTTTTCTTCTTAATAAGTTCTTCTGTAGCATTTATATTGGAGGGATCATATCTCATCTTCAGCACCAGATCTTCCAAAGGTTTGATCTTGGTGTCTTTTGCAATGAGGAGACTTTCTCCAACTTGAGTTGTGACTGTGTATTTGCTAAGGTAACCTGCAACTTTGACAAAATCATGCCAGTGTTAGTCAAAGTGGAAGAAATCATCTGACCAGTTTATTTGTGCATCTCAATTTGATCAATTGGATGCACATATTTTACATTAAACTCAAAAGAGGTCTACTCCTGATAATGTGTAGAAGTCTTGGGATGTGGAATTTGAGCTTGTAGGAAAGCCATCTGCATCTTTCCCTTCTCAGAGTCAAAGACTGAAAAAAGTCTAGCTTGAGAGCTGGAGGAATGTTTCCAGAATTGGTATAGGTGTTCAATTTCAATTCTTCATTCTTCTTTTGCATCTCATTGAAAACATGAAAGGTGTCCTCCTCCTTTTCCTTCTGAATGCTTCCACTGGTCTGAATTACATGTTGTTCATGAGAAGTAGTGGAATGAGTTGGGGACTGGGTAGACTGTCCACCAGACTGTGAATAGAGAAAAGTCTCTCCAAGTCCACCAAATGTTGTTTTTTGAGACTCTTTTTTGCACCAACAATCACATAGATCCTAGGTCTCTTTTTTCTATGCACAATCCTAAAGCCCTGGCTTGATGCTTCAGTTGTAGGGGATGATTGTTCTTCCCTTCCTCATTTAGTTGTCTTTTCCTATGAAAGTGGAGTTTGTAAATTTGAAGTAGAAATTGCCTGCTCTTCAGCTTCTTGAAGGGTGTTCTCTCTCCATTCCAACTAATTTTTGTACTACTATATTTCAGGTCTGGTTGTGTGGTGATATGCAGTAAACTTATTTTCAACACTGAGTTTAGAAATCACTCCCATTGGGTCATAAGACCAAGTGAAACTGAGACAAAACTTCATTTCCTTTAATAACCTATCTTCTTCTTCTCTTGCTACTCTAGTGTTGCAAATGAATGGACCGGCCTGAGCTTTTAGCTTGAATTGTGATTTCTTCTTTGCAGCCACAAAGTGTACTTCATCTGCATTTAACCTTGACCTAATAGATTCCAATGCAAAGATTATGATGGTGAGGTACTTGGGAAGTTTGTAGGGTGGAAGCTGACAACCATAAACCCTGATTTCTGTATAGTTTTGGTAAAGATGCCAATCTCCTATTGTGGCTTGATCAACTAGTTGCAAGACTTTCACAATTTCATCACTGATTCTTGGCACTGGAGTGTTGCTCATAAGACTAATAGTTGGATGAATAACCAATTCTATGAATTGTTTATATGTAAATTCTTCTTTCTCTTTCATTCCCATTGAATACCAAAAGATCATTGAATGTTAGTTGCCTTCCTCATCTAGATTCTGTAAGGTGAATGGGAATTTGTCTCCCTGAAAATATATAAAAAGGTATACAAGTACTGAAGCATACTTGAATACTTCTTCAGTGTTAAACTGGACAAATTGCTCATGTATGGTTTCAGCTAGGAATTGGCTAAAGTTATAGAGAACAATGGGTTTGGAATAAGCAAAAAAGATTGACAAGAAACCTAGGATGGCTTCATTAACATATTGATTAGAATTGTAACCAAGAAAATAGGAAAAAATAGTGGTTATTTTCTTGGTTCTGTCAGGGAACATGGATGAATCATAGGGAGTGTTTCTTTTAAGCAGAGGACTATCTATAGCTAGGAAAATTTCAAGAGTCTAGGATCTTTTAGTAAAATATAACTTTTGATAAGCTTTTATCAGGATTTCATGAGAAAAAGGATGGGTTGGTGCAATAGTTGGGGCTTGCAACATCTTTTCAATGGACTCAGCATTAATGAAACAAAGAATTTTCTCCTGTAGGTGAAATGATTTCTCTTTGAGTGGGATCATAAGATTCATGGAATTTCCTGACAAATTCAGGTGCTCTGTGTATATGAGGGAAAATGTAGTGGGGAAGGTGGGAGTCCCAAAGTCCTATTTCATTTGTATAATCAATTAATTGATCCTCCATCCAGTAGTAAATTTCATATAAATCAAACTAAGAGGAAGACTCGATGATTTTACAATCTCTGTCGACCAGGAGAGTATGATGGAAGTCAACTTGTGGATGAATAAGAGGATTTGGGATTTCTATAATTTATTTTCCCTTAGGAGGCATCTTGTTAAGTGAATTATAGGTTGAAAGTGTCAGAAATGGAAGAAATCAATTTGAAACACAGTGATAATAGAAAAATAGTATAACTGAAAGTAGATAGGTGGACCTAGATGTCAGCTTGGTTCTAAACAAAATGATGAATTCGGTTCAATGATGAGTCTATCATGTACGCTGTAAGCATGAAATCTCTAGTGATGAATTTAGTTTCAGAATTATACTATGTAACAATTTTCATGAAGGAACAGGGCTTATAATGAACAAAAATGGAGCAGGGTTGTTTAATGAATGGCTAAATCCTCATTAATTATCCAACGAGACTGATAAACGGGTCTATGGGGCATAAATTCGTGGGAGTTGCAAATTAAATGAATAACAGATAGGCAATAGTTGATTGGATGGAGGAAGTGACATGGATTGGATGTGAATAGTGAAGTTGGAGCGGCGGTAAACGGTCAAATGTAAACCACATTCGGGAGCAACTTCAGGTGGCAAGTTGTTTCGAGATTTTAAGTCCTGAAAGGCTAGAATGAGGGAAAAGTAGTTTATGAGGGCAGTTTCCAAAACTACCCACTTCGGACCACCCCCCCCCCCCCACCTCGCCAAAAAAGTTCAGATGGAAAATGAGGGTCAAGGATCGATGTGGGCCATCGGATCTCAGGAGAGTGTGTGGGATGTAAGGTAATATGAAAGGGATCTAACAATGTGAGGCAGAAAGTAATGGTCGGGTCAATATTTTTGGAAGATGTGACAATTGTGGGTTATGGGCGAATAAATGGATGAATGACGTTAGGATATTTACAAAATAACATTGGTGCTTAGAATTTATGGTTAATTAAAACCTATCATCGTATGCACACATTTCCAATGTTACAACTTAGGATAAAATCCTTTCATGCTCCAATTATATCTCATATGTCTACCTACCCTTTACTCTCCTAACATTTTCACTTATTTCTCCGAGTGCATTTAGACTAGCAACTCAATATTTCCTTTTGATGACTAATCTACTTCTATCCCTTATTTCCTCCATTGGCTCAGATTAAACTGTTGAGCCAATTTTATTTGCTACCTATTGACAAATAATTTAAATAAAATCCAATTATGATTAAACTATGCAATTGGATTGTATAAACTGTGTGGAATTTAAACAATCTACTCATAACTTTTATTTGCAAAACTAAACTGGACTAAGAGTAGTGGCATTTGGATTTGCAACACTTTCAGAGTTTATTATTTTTTCTTTTCTTTCTAACCTAGCATTTTATTTTTGCATTCATTTTTTAGGGCATCTATTCTAACATTTTATTTGATATGGACTTATTCATTAAATATCCCTAACGTTTTTTAAATTCAATATTCCTTTTGTCCATATCCTAACTTAACATTTTTTTTTAAATATATTTTCATTTTTGACTAATTGACACTAACTTATCAATCCTAAAAATGCTACAATAGGTGTATGCACTACAAAAGTTCAATCATTATCTACTAAGTGCACACTTTAAGATGTACATGGACCACTCTGCTTTGAAGTACCTGGTCAATAAGCCTGTGTTGTGGGGGAGGAATTTGTCGATGGTTGTTCCTTTTCCAAGAATATGATTTTGAATTCATAGTAAAGCCCGGAAGATTGAATCCTGGACTAGATCACCTCTCTCAAATCGAAAATGGCGAAGAGCCTACAAATATTGAGGAAGGATTACTTGACGTGCAGCTCTTTATTGTTAAGTTTTCAGACGAGAATTTTGCAGACATCATTAAGTTCTTATCTACTAGCATAGCTACTGAAGTTTATACGACACAGAAAAAGAAGGAACTAGTGGTCAAGGCTGCCTATTTTCCTGTGATTGCAGGATAACTATATCAGATGAGTTCAAATGAACTTCTCTACCGATATGTGCCTGACTATGAAAGACACAGTATTCTAGATGAGACACATGGCAGTGTCGCTAGAGGACACTATGCAAGTAAGGCTACTGCGCAGAAGATCCTACACATAGGATTATGGTGGCCAACAATACATAAACACTCCAAGGAATACTGTAATGTGTGCAATGTGTGTCAAAGGATCGGGAGACCATCGCGAAGACATGAACTTCCGTTGAATTCACAAGTCATATTACAAGCATTTGATAAATGGGTAATTGACTTTTTTGGACCTATTTAGCCTCCAGGAAAAAATACAAGAGAGCGTTATATTATCATTGCTACGAAATACTTAACCAGATGGGCCAAGGCACATCCTGTGAAGGATTGCAATGCACACACTGCTGCAAATCTCATATTTGAGTTTATTCTGTCAAGGTTTGGATGCCCGAAAGTTATGATGAGTGACAGAGGGTCACACTTCCTAAATGAGACAACTGTAGCTTTAATAGAATATTTTGATATGTACCATCATAAAAGTACGCCATATCACCCCCCAGAAGAATAGCACTATTGAAGCTTTCAATAAGATCTTGGAGAATTCCCTCACAAAGGTATGCAATGTTAATAGGAATGATTGGGATGTGCGCATACCAATGGTTCTATGGGATTATAAGACTACTTGTAAGAAATTGACTAGGAAAACACTCTTTCAACTAGTTTACAGACAAGAAGTGATAATGTTGATGGAATACATAGTGCCCAGCCTTAGAATCATCACAGTCACTGAGATGGAAGATCACGACATCATGGAGGAATGTCTCATGGAGTTGCTAACATTAGAGGAAGACCTTTTTTTAGTCGGCTTCCATCAATAGGTACAAAAATCTCGAGTAAGGGCATGGCACGATTTACACATCAAGCAACGCACCTTCAAAAATGGTGATTTGGTACTAATGTACGACATCAAATTTACCAAGTTTCCGAGGAAGTTTCAGATGCATTGGCTAGGACCTTATATAGTTAAGGACATTTCAGAGGGTGGTGCAATGCATCTCGCAAAGTTAAATGGGGAATTATTTCTGAGCAGGATCAATGGGAGCAGGCTGAAGGTTTATAGGGATAGTCCCACCCTTGCATAATGACTACATGGATGCAAGAAATTATTAACGCTTTGGGCAATTGAAAGAAAGCGCAGGACTATAAACTACGCTTCCAAGGAAAAAATTTGTCGAAGAAGTAAGCCTATGCAATGTGTTGGAAGAGCGTGCAAATGGAAGTTGTGATAAAGAGGTTGTGCCATAAGGAGGTTTACCACATAGCCCACCTAGAAGATGACTATTGCAATCACTACAGTTGATTTGACAACTATTTTTCTGTTAAAACGAGCGGGCGAAGTGCATTTAAGGCACAAATAGGGGAGGATCTACTGCCAAAATCACATTTATGAGCAAGATTTATGGGGGAATGGATAGTTTGAATTCAAATTGAGTTATAAATATTGAAACCTACTCCACACTTAGCCACTTTTATTCTTGATATTTTTTATGTGTTGTTGTGCTTAAAGAGTTGAGTGTATTCCTATATGTTTGGTTATCGGAGTTGGGTAGAATTTGAGCAAGAGATCTTGAAGAGAGGGGTAGGAAACATCATGACTACAACACTGACATTCCCTGCTACAACACCCAGGTCATCGAGGCCAAAGCCTACTACCTCTACGGCAAGAGAGAAAAAGCAAAAAAATCCACTGCGACCACCGGTTCGGCAATCGCTGCAAAAAATCCCAACTGAGATGAGGAAGAAGGATCATATGGATAAAAGTAAGTAGCCTATGGAACCCCATGACCTGGACGAAGAAGAGTGTTGAGATTGCAACAAGATGATGGAGCTTAGTGAAAAGACTCGCCTTCACTAAGTGGACCCGCAGGCAAATTATGGCGCAAGTTCTATTTTTGGATCATAGCAGGGATGATCACAGCAGGGATGATCACAGAAGGAGTGACAACATCAGGGATGATCACAGCATGAGTGATCACAACAAGAGTGATCACAGCAGGAGTGATCAAAGTCTATTTTTAGACTGGCTATCAAAAATAGAAAAGTCAAATATTATTGTCTTATAATAATATTTAGATTATAAACTTTATTTTATTCTCTTGGAGCACTTTAGTTTTAGCTACAGATGTGGCACATGAGGCTGTCATAAGGAAATATGCTTTCTTTGTGGGTCAGCTGAGTTATTGCATGCATGACTTCTGTTAGAACTCAATCAGTTGAGTTTGGTGAAGTTGATTGTGGAGTTGATGGAGTTGTGTTCAGTTTGACATGGTTAAACTAGTTGTAGTTAGTCTAACTGCAAATAGACTAATGATGAGTTATTAAACTAATTATTAACTCATAATGCAACTAAATAATACATCAGTTAACTCAGTTGCATGTCAGTGCATGTTTAGTTCAGCAGGGACAGGTGTTAGAGGATCAGACTACTATCAGTTGTGACTATAGTTGTGCATGAGGATTTGCACAATCAATGAGATTGAGTTATGCCAATGAGAATTGGCCAATATCAAGTGATTATAGCCTCTGCTCATGTGATTCCCAGTGTGAGTGATTCTTTTGAGGTAAATACGAGTTTGGTTCAACCATTCTCATCATTCTTGTGTAGGTATTGAGCAGTGGAGGCAGGCAAGCAGTGGAATAGATTTGGAGATCATATCTAAGTTGTATTGTGTGTAACAGGTGGAGATAGTGCTGGATACTTGTGAGAAGTATTGACTATTGTAATGTTACATGTTCTCAATCATTAATATACAGATAGTGTGCGGTTTTCAACTGTAAGCTTTCCCTGGGTTACATACTGTGTTAATGTGTGCATGCTCTTGATGTTTTATTGTTATTGATGCTGCTATATTGATGATCAACGTAGAGGAGCTTATGTATTGTGTATGTATTCTGCAATAGTACATTATCAGGATAATATCCATTGAATATGTGTTTATTATTCAAAATTTCTACATGGTATCAGAGGACTTGATCATCAGATCTACTATTCAGGAAGTGTTTGCATTCTATTTCTTCAGGCAAAGTTTGTAATCGGGACAGGTAGCCTCCGAATTCATCCTTCCTTTGGAGGGTGAGATATCTGGTTAATGCCCATACAGTTGATCTCTGTACAAGAAATACCTTGTTCTCACGAATTCTAGATCGAAAGCGGTTGAGTTGGTGTTGGTGGAATTTGAATTTGCAGCAGTGTTTTCTTGGTGTCAAAACTAAGATGTCTTTCACAGGATTGCGATTCGAGTATGCCCTTGAGGGCAGTATGAACTATATTGCATGGAAGGACAGGATGGAGGCAGTATTGGATGATAACGGGTTGAAGGAGTTCATAGAGACGGATTTCCCAAAGCCTACTGATGCTACTCAAGCTGATGCTTGGCAAAAGAAGACCGCAAAATGCCGAAGGATTCTATTGGAGGGCGTGAAGGATCACATTGTGTCCAATCGGCATGCAAAGACTTCTCCATCTCTGATGTGGAAGGCTTTAACAGAACTATTCCAAAGCAAGAGCAAACAGAGGAAGCTGGCGCTCAAAGATAAACTCAGAAACATCAAATGCGAGAAGGGTGACAGTATACCCAAGTATCTCACGAAGTTCACTCAGTGTCGAGATGAGCTAGGAAGTGTGGGGGTTGCTATCGATGATGAGGACTTGGTGAGCTTAGCTCTCCTTTGTCTTTCGAAGAGTTGGCATACCTATCAGGACTCTGTCAATGCTCGGGAGAAATTGACAGGATGGGAAAGACTGTGGTCAGATCTTGTGCAGGAGGAGATCAGGCAGAGTACCAAGGACGGATCTTCATCAAAGGGAGCTGATGAAGAAAATTGCACGTTGACTGCTAAAGCAAAGAAAGGGAAGAGAAAGAAAGCTTCTCATTCTGGTGTGAAAGGCAAGAAGCAGGACATGTCCAAGGTGATGTGTTTTCACTGTCACTAGCACGGACACTATGCCACTAATTGTCCGCAGAATAAGAAGAACAAGCAAGCTGCTGGATCTGCAGTAGAAGAGGCTCTAGCCTCACAGTTTGAGCTTGATTTTTCATTGATCGCATGCTTGGTTTCAAGTGTTATGGGATCAGTGTGGTTCTTGGATAGTGGTGCGTATTTTCACATGACGTGAGATAGAGATTTGTTTTCTGATCTGGAGGACAAAGATCTTGGAGTGCACATTGAGATGGGCGATGATGGTAGATACAGTGCGACCGGTATCGGTACCACTTCCTTTGAGAGGGAGTCTAGTAAACCCTTCGTATTGAAGGAAGTCATGCATCTTCCAGGATTGAAGAAGAATCGTATCTCTGTGGCGATGTTAGAAGACAAGGGGTATGATGTTTTTTTCAGCAAGGGAAAAGCTTTCCGACGCAGCAAGACAACTCTTGAGACCCAGAAGATAGGGGTTCAAGTGAGGAACCTTTATCAGTTGCATGTAGATGGATGTGCAGCAATGGTAGGCAAGGCAGAAGGATTGGTGAGCCGAGGTGATGGTGAGTTATGGCACAGGAGATTGGGTCACCTTCACCATGGAGCCTTGAAGATACTGCAGCAGATCACTACAGGGCTTCGTAAAGGCACACTTGCACAGTCAAACCAGTGCAAGGGGTGTACTTTGGGGAAGTTTGTGAAAGCCACCTTTCATGAGAAGGATTGTCGCGCCACGAAAATCCTTGAGAGAATTCACACAGATGTGTGTGGACCTTTCTCAGTAGCTTCGACAGCAAAACATAGGTATTATGTGATTTTTGTTGATGATTTCTCTCATAAGTGCTGGATCTTCTTCATGCAGAAGAAGAGCGAGACATATTCAAAGTTTTGTGAATTCAAAGCACTGGTCAAGAAGGAGTCGGGAAGAAGGTGAAGGCTCTTAGAAGTGATAATGGTGGTGAATACATCTCGGACGAGTTCAAGGATTTCTGCAAGGCAGAAGGGATTCGAAGAGAGCTCATATCTCCCCATAACCCACAGAAGAATGGGGTAGCTAAGTGGAAGAACAGAATGATCGTGGCTGCTACATGGGCAATGTTGCATGATCAGGGCCTACCCCTTCACTTGTGGGCGGAAGCATGCAATACAATAGTTTATGTGCAGAACCGTTGTCCTCATAAGATACTTGGCATGAGTACACCTGAGGATACTTATTCTGATAAGAAGCCTGATCTTTCTCATTTGAAGATTTTTGGTGCTAACATTTACATGCATGTGACGAAGGATGCCAGAAAGAAGTTGGAGCCGACTGCAGAGGTTGGGAT
>APFE031212450.1:35036-50714 GCA_000404065.3 Pinus taeda | reverse complement strand
CCAGAAGAGATGAAGGAGATGCAAGATAAAGGAAGTTGGAAGACTGTAGAGAAAAAAAAGAAAGCTACAGCACCAATCTCGCCAAGAAAGATGAGGAGCCAGACAATTAAAAACTAAGAAAATTATAGGTTCGATAGACCAATTTGGTCTCATTAGACGTTAGCTACTATCATTATCATCAACATCATCATCACAAAAGCATTGCCATAATATTGTCATTCTAAGGATAATGGTAAGACTGAAAACCTTTTGTTGTCATCAATTTCAAAAACTAAAATGTAGAAGAACTTCGGTCATTTGATGTAGAGATGTCATTTCTAGTTGCATTTGTATTGATAAGAAACTTAGATATGCTTCGTCTCAATCTCCTAGAAGTAACTTCATTTGCCACCAAATCATCTTTGATACTCTCCAACACCTTTACCACAATTGTCATAGTTGGTCTTTCTTATGGGGAATGTTTTGAACAAAGCAAACCAACATGTAGCAAAGATAGTAGACATTTGTATACTTTTTTTCATTAAATTCATCTCCACACACCTCACTAAAAATGCTACATAATGATACTAACGTGTCATAAAATTTAACATCCTTAATCTTTAAAAGTTACTAGGGGTTTGTATTACTTAATTATTTTACACATCAGTAAGAACCTGGATGAGAATGTTAAAAAGCAATAACACATTACTTTATTTTTCATAAAATTTAGCATCCTTAATCTTTAAAAGTTACTAGGGGTTTGTATTACTTAATTTTTCTACTCATAATGAAGAACCCGAATGAGAATGTCAGAATGTAATAACACATTACTTTATGGGGAATGTTTTGAACAAAGCAAACCAACATGTAGCAAAGATAGTAGACATTTGTATACTTTCTTTTCATTAAGTTACTCTCCACACACCTCACTAAAAAGGCTACATAACGATACTAACCTATGATAAAATTTAGCATCCTTAATCTTTAAAAGTTACTAGGGGTTTGTATTACTTAATTATTCTATACATCATTAAGAACCCTGAGGAGAATGTCAAAAAGCAATAACACATTACTTTATTTTCCACGTCATCAAAGAGAATCTCAAAAAGAAATTATACATTACTCTTTCCAACCATATAAATTCATTTGGCTAATTTATTAGATTAAAAGTTACGACTGAATATTAAATAAAAATCATTTTATTTCTAAATATTAAAAAACACATTTTTTTAGTATTTACTTCATGGATAAGAATGTTAACATCATGGAAGGATTATAAACAAAATGATATGTAGATTTGCAATCCATAATACAATGGGATTTCCATGACAACCATCTAACATAAATATGTTTCAACCAAAGTACAAAAATATTGCTATAATATTGTCCTTATAAGGATAATGGCAAGACTGCAAACCTTTTGTTGTTATCAATTTCAAAAACTAAAATGTAGAAGAACTTTGGTCATTTGATGTAGAGGTGTCATTCTTGTTGCATTTGTATTGATAAGCAACTTGGATATGCTTCATCTCAATCTCCTAGAAGCAACTTCATTTGCCACCAAATCATCTTGGATACTCTCCAACATCCTTACCACAATTCTCATAGTTGTTCTTTCTTATGGGGAATGTTTTGAACAAAGCAAAGCAACATGTAGCAAAGATAATAGACATTTGTATACTTTCTTTTCATTAAGTCCATCTCCACACACCTCACTAAAAAGGCTTCATAATGATACTAACATGTCATAAAATTTAGCATCCTTAATCTTTAAAAGTTACTAGGGGTTTCTATTACTTAATTATTCTACACATCATTAAGAACCCTCATGAGAATGTCAAAAACAAATAACACATTATTTTCCACGTCATCAAGAGAATCTCAAAAAAAAGTTATACATTACTCTTTCCAACCATATAAATTCATTTGGCCAATTTATTAGATTAAAAGTTATAGTTGAATATTAAATAAAAATCATTTTATTTATAAATATTAAAAAACACATTTCTTTATTATTTACTTCATGGATAAGAATGTTAACATCATGGAAGGATTATAAACAAAATGATATGTATCTTTGCAATCCGTAATATAGTGGGATTTCCATGACAACCATCTAACATAAATATGTTTCCACCAAAAGTACAAAAATATTGCCATAATATTGCCATTGTAAGGATAATGGCAAGACTGAAAACCTCTTGTTGTTATCAATTTCGAAAACTAAAATGTAGAAGAACTTTGGTCATTTTATGTAGACGTGTCATTTATTGTTGCATTTGTATTGATAAGCAACTTGAATATGCTTCATCTCAATCTCCTAGAAGCAACTTCACTTTCTACCAAATCATCTTTGATACTCTCCAACATCTTTACCACAACTCTCATAGTTGGTCTTTCTTTTGGGGAATGTTTTGAACAAAGAAAACCAACATGTAGAAAATATAGTAGAGATTTGTATACATTGTTTTCATCAAATTCATCTCCATACACTTCATGAAAAAGGCTACTTTCAATTACCTCATTCACATTGTTTGGGTATGCAAAATTTACTCAATTGTGGAAGTTTAGATCTCCCACAAACATGTGAC
This sequence comes from Pinus taeda, assembly GCA_000404065.3. Taxonomy (NCBI): domain Eukaryota; kingdom Viridiplantae; phylum Streptophyta; class Pinopsida; order Pinales; family Pinaceae; genus Pinus; species Pinus taeda. Next base: position 48,144 of record APFE031212450.1, on the reverse strand, counting down.
TAGTTGGTTGTTTTCTAGTGAGCATTTCCAATCACATAATTCCATAGCTATAAACATCTCCATGGGTGGACACTGTTCCACAGAGTCCATACTCTACAATGAAAATAACCTTCATTAAAGTTTACTCAATCAATCGATATAAATATTGTTAATGAGAGGAAAAATGAAAGTGATGTTTAAGAAAGTCATACCTGGGGCAATGTAGCCAATTGATCATCTTAAAGCAACTGATGAAGCATGTGATTTGTAAAGCTTTGAACAATTAGTCTTGCAATACCAAATTTTGTGACATGGCCTAACATATTTTCATCCAAAAGTACATTATTAGGTTTTATATCACAATGCACTATTTTCATGGTGAAGATATTCCATGGCATGGGCCACATCTATGACAATGTCTAATCTTTTTTTCAACCCCAATTTACATACATCCTCACCATTTTTGCCATCTTTATTAGGGTACAAATGTTTCTCTAAGCTTCTATTAGACATAAACTCAAACACTAAACCTTTGAAATGCAGGGAATTATCGTTTCAGACAATCAGATAAAATTCCATTTATTTACTCGAAATCGGTTTTTGTGATAATGTTAGTTAACTCTTTCCCTGTAGAAAGTTCAGTTTTTTCAATCATTAATTTTTTTGTATCTGTTTCTCATCTCTGTTAGAAATCTGGTGTCTTTTCATTCTTTCAGTAGCTTACATTTGCAAAGTTTCGTCAGTGTCTGTACTTACATTAATATAAATTTGAGTTGGTCGTTTAGGGTTTCGTTGCTTGTTCTGTAACACCCTTTCTTTCATTGTGAATGTAAAATTTTCTTTAGGGCAATATTTAGATTCCTGGTAGGACTTTGATTTTGCTTGGTTTGAATTTCATGTGATATTTATTATTCTATGACATTTGGTCAGTATTAATTGTATAGTTAGGGTTTGTTATATTCTCACGCTTTTGCGCATACTTGGTTTGTGATATGTGTACTTCTCAAACGTTTCAGTTCTATGAAGAATTTGACTCAGAAATATTTTTGAAATTTGCCATCTCTATGTTCAATGTGCTTTCTTTACAGGTCTAAGGGTTCTTTTGAACTAATTGAGATAGTAATGTTCATTTCATTGTAAGGACCATGTATTACAAAACGTAATGTCGGTGATGTACATTTATTAAGCTCCATGGTGTGGTTTGCCTCTCACAATTTTAATCTGTTTGATGGACAGTAGGTTTTAGGTTTTGAAGATCTATTGAGGAGTGGTATATGAAGGACTATTCAATCGGCGTGGGTGTTTAGAGGGGAAAAAATGTTATGGTTGAACTGGAGCATTTGCTGCTAGAAGCAGCTGGTCGAATATCTACCAATGATGGAAAGCAAAACCGAAATCCTACGAAAGGGAGACCGGAAGATTCTGATTCAGATGATGGCAGTGACTTGAAATACATTGATGACGATGATTCAGATGATGTTGGGATAGCAAATAGGAAGGCTTTTGGGTCAAGAATGCCCCTGATAAAGAGATTTGATTCTGGTGACAAGGATGATGATGACAGGGGTCGCTATGATGATTCCGATAGCGAATTATCCATAGGAAGTGATTTATACAAAGATGATGAATATAGGGAGCATCTTGGGAAAATGTCTGAATTGGACCAGGAGTTGTTTTTGGCAGAACGAGCAGAAGCAAGGGGTAATTATTTAATGTGTAAAAGTGCTCGACAAAACAAGATTAGCAATCAACAACGGAAAGAAATAGGGCCTCCATCTTCACGGATGCGCTCTTCTGTTAAATCGACAAGGCCTGTAAAAGAAAATGCTTTGAGTGAATTGGTAGCAAGGCAGGCAGAAAGCACAGGATTCTGACATTCAGCGTAAGCAGAGAGATAATATTGGTTCATCTAAGGGGAAAGATTCGTCACCTAGTAGAAGAAAATCTCATGCGAGTCTGAGCCTTAGATTTTGATCCTCTAGTGAAGGAGAAGGAAGTGGAAGCAGTGGCGAAGAATCAGATAGTGATGGTGATGGTCCCGGCTCTGCTGACACTCCCATCTTTGAAGATATTAGAAGCATGACAATAAGGATAGCAAAACTTGCCAAGTGGTTTATGGAACCATTCTTTGAGAATATCATTGTGGGCTGCTTTGTAAGAATTCAGATAGGAATGTCCAGGTCAGGACAGAGTACTTACCATCTTTGCATGGTAAAAAATGTTGATGCGATAGACCTTGATAAACAATACAAGTTTGAGAACTACACCACATTCAAGTATTTGAATTGTTTCTGGGGTAGCGAGAGCAGTACAGCAAGATGGCAGATGGCCAAGGTGTCTGATTCACCTCCACTTGAGAAAGAGTTTTTCAGATTGGGAACGGGAATTAGAACGCAGTGGTGGTCGGATGATTAGTCGAGCAGAAGTTGAGGAAAAAATAAATGCACTAAAAAAGATAAATCAATTTGTGTATTCTGGAGAAACTGTAAAACAAATGTTGCAGGAAAATAAGTTGGCTTCCAAAAGGCCATCGAATGTGGCTGCTGAAAAGGACAGGGTTAGAAAAGAGATGGAGCTGGCGGAGAGTAGGCATGATTATTTAGAAGTTGAGAGAATTAAAGTGAGATTGAAGGAACTAGAAGTCCTTTCTCTTCAGAGCAAAAGCAAGGATGCAAAAGCCTTGATGCTAGTAGAAATGAATAAGAAAAACAAGGCTGAAAATTTCAAGAACACTTTTGAAATCAAGCCTCTAAACATTAATCTTAAAGCAGGTGAAGCAGGGTATGATCCTTTCACTCAGTGTTGCACTCAATCTCAAAATTATTATGATACGAAGGCGAAGGTTGCTGAAGACAACACTAATGCGAACAAAGAGGCAGATGCAGCCAAATTAGAGGAAGCCATAGCAATAGAAACTACTAAGGATGATGGAAAGCTTGTCGACATTGATGCTCCTGTATCAAAAGATGGAAAGGTGTATTCTTTGCATGATTTTGAACTTCCAATTTCACTTGTTGGACTGCAGAAGTATGGGGGTGCTCAAGGGGCCCCTTTAGCTTTTATTGCTAGAAAGCAGAAGATTGAGTCAACTTGTGGAGTGCAAGTTCCTAGTAATGATGGAAGGAGGCATAGTCTGACATTAACTGTGAATGATTACAAGCATAGAAGAGGCCTGCTATGAAAATAAATAATGATATTTTCTCTGCTTGTTGGTTTCCCCATTTAATTTTTATATGAAATATTCGGAAATTTCCTTTCGGGATTGCCAAAAACATATGCAGAAAAGCCTTAAAGTGAACATTTTTGAATTTTTTTTCAAATTCTATATGTAGTGTGCCATTATAGGCACATTAAAACACCACTGCAATAACCTAGTCAAGCAAGGATTGTGTTTTAACAGTAGCAACATCATGGATTGTTGGCAGGCATGAAATCAACAATGTGTTAGAAATATAGGTTGTATTTTCTTGACATCTAAAGTTCAAGGGTGTTTTTTTGTCTCAACCATTCTGCTAAAAAATGGTATATAATGTTCCAAAAGGATTCCTTTCCTCTAAGTAACGCTATTCCACTACAAGTTATCATGCAATTGGTGAAACATGGCATTTTATGTTGTTTGAGATTGATGTTGAGTGATTCCTTTTTCTAAATTATTGTTGAAATATGTAGCGTTTTTCAGATTCATGTAATAAATGCTATGTTTTATTAATTTCTGTTGTTGTAGTATAGTTTGCTTAAATGCTTTTAGAGTTGTGGTTGTTTTGTTGTGCTTAGTTGTTTATTCTTGCTTTCGATTGATTGCAATTCTATCTAGTAAGAAATTATCTTTTACATGGTAAAAAAGTTTGGCTGAATTGAGGAAAACATTCGAAAATCTGGAAGAACTTTGGTACAGCCAAATAATTCGATTCAGTTGGGATTTATATAGTCAATCTATTGTTTGTCCAAAACTGAACCAAACCAAATCCAATTTTAACCTTAAAAAATCATCTTCCTAAGAAACCCTAAAGAATTCTTAAGAAAATGCATTTTAACTTTCAAGCCACCAATGAATATGTTATTTTCCCATTTCTTCTCCCTGTCCCGCCAATGCCTGTCACTACTCCCTCGTTTAGGAGCTAGCCATGGGATATTTTAGGAGACTATGCTGTTACTGATGCCTAGAGAGGTTTGTCTATTCTGTTCATGTGTGAAGTCTCGAGGAGACTACATTTGTAGTTGGGACACTGTTGCGTGCACCTTAAAGGCCTGCTTAGACCTTCATAAACAAGCTACACTCAAATGAAGCATGCCAACCAAGCCAACATACTAAATAAGTAGATTCCACTAGGTATTTAATCATATATTCTCTGTTTTCTATGTGCTTATTTAATTTTTATTTTTCAACTTGAAAGGGTGTACCTAATGTCTGTGCATATCCTTCTTACTTCCAGAACACCTAGAACAGGTTACATGGCCTGCATTATCAAAAGTAGAATCACAACACACGCAAACAAATACATACGCCCACCAAGCACAAGAAAATAGTGTGATGGCTATCAACGTTTTTAAATCGAACTTGTAATAATCTCAATAATAAATCTAATGTTCTTTAGAGAAGACTTGCTACTTTAGTTTTTGTTGGGTTTCGTACAATTTATAGTGTGATAAGGAAATACATTTCTTGAAGGGATTGCATCAGAAGGCTCAACCGACCTTTGAGCATTTTTGTAGGGGTTTATGTTATCCAATCATTAAAATTTTTGATAAATTTTGAATGATGCACAGAAGTTGATGCTAAAATAAGTTAGTATGGAGTGACCAACCCTTAACATGGTGGTGAGCTCTTGTACAAGACTTAGTCAACTCAAATTCACCTCCTACACAAACTTTGATATGCTTCAAGCAACACATTAAAGATAGGTTATACCTGAAGGGGAAAGCAGAGGAAATCATGAAGCAATGGATTCACGTAAGGCAAGTACCTGGTCAAAGGCATCAAACAATATTTTTGATGGATTCAAGTCCATGGCGATGAACTTGGAAGTTCCTCGACTCACTTCTCAGAGGACTCTCAACCAAAATATCCAAAGAAAAATGGACCTGCTTAGTATAAATGGTTTGGAGAATGCTTTACAAGTAGCTCTCGAGTTTGAGGCCAAAGCTTCAAAAGAAAATGTACTAAGCCTCCACCAACTAAACCAAGGTTCTCGAAGCCTTGTCTTTTAGAATTGTCTCTATTAGTAACTCAGAGAAACCTTTAAATAAGGGAAATGACAAAGGTAAGAAAAAGTATAGTAGTTATCATAAATATGCATGCATGATAACTACAGGGTATTGCTCAAAAATCTTGAATAACATAGAACCAGTGTTATTGGAACCAGACCAGAACTGGTGAAATCAGCCAGTTAGATCTTTTTGACACCCAAACAGGTCTGGTTCGAGGTCTGGAACCGGAAATGGCCAGCTTAGTATTGCACTGGTTGGTTAGATACCAAACTGGCCAATTCTGCACAATTTGATTAAAGATGTTCCAAACGTAATTAGTTTTTAGAAAAAAACAAGAATTTTTGAGTGGGGTAGCCTAATATTCAAGCCTATGGCTTTAGTATTGCTTATGAAATTCATAACATTACCATGAAATGACTTTGGATGTTTGATAGTAGGTCTGACCTCATTGAATTTCATATGGAGAAAGTAAAATTTTAGATCTCACTCAAAATTTAGTAGACTTGACAACCTTTTTCAGGATTTCAAGATTGTGGGGATTTCCACATTTCCACTGGATTTTGTTATGTATGAGGGTATGAGTTAGTAATTAATCAAGAACACTAAGCTCTCTATGTACCTTAATGTTAGTGACATTGGTTGATGAACTCTTCTCTCAGAACCCTACTAAAAATGTACCCATCACTGAAACAAAATTTTGACTTGAGATGCTACTTTTTTTTCTATCTTATTTTAATGCTTAGAGGGTGATAGTGATGATGGAGATCCTAATACAGACAATGATTTTGATTATATGTAGGTATTTTTTGTAACATGATTTTTTTTTTTTGATGCTAACGGTCATCTGGACCCTGTTTGTTGATGTTTTTTCGGTTTAGAGATGGATTGTACTTGATGTTGTTTTTGTTATTTGATTCTATAAGACCTAGATAATGCAAGGGCCACACAATTTCCACTGAAGCATCCACTTAGGTTAGCCTCTATGTTTTGGATGATTACACAATAGATAAAATTGGCCGACACTTATCAAAAGATCCATCCAGCCAGATAGTCGATGCTCAATCCTACTTTATATTTTCTAAGCACAACCAATAACTCCACAAGGATAACATGATCGCTATTTAGCAAATACACTGACTACCTGCTAAAATGGCTAGTACCTATAATCATAGTCATGTATGGATAAAACCTGATGACTACGAGTTACGTTGGCTCTATACATTGATAACAGTTTCTTTAACTTTGCCAACAATCATTGTACTCTAGTATAGACTAAATGGACACTAGAATTTCAATTATCCAGAAGATGGAATCTTACCCAAGGCATTCACAAAAGTTGTTTCCAACCCACAACTGGTTGAAAATAATCTCCATGATCATAACAAACTTTATGCCCATAATATGCACAAATGGTAACACATGATACATCTCCCAAACCAATGGATTCCAACTAAAGTCTAATACGAGATCCTCCATTCTCAACACTTTATACATAAACAAACTTGTCTGTAATCGGCCTCTCTTTGCACTTTTTGGGGCAATTTCTAGTTATATTAAGTTACTTGAAAAATCGGTCTCCTACAATGTATTTTAGGTATTAGAGGAGGGAAATGGTTATTTCCATTGATTGAGGAATCATTTAGGCAATTTCAGTCTTGTAGAAAAGATTTTTGTTGGTTCAGCCTCGGCCCGAAACTTTTTCGTTGTCATCTAATTAATGAATGCATTAGGTTGACCATAACAAAATATCCATTTTCAGAATACACATTATTGTCCACCCTTGCTCTCGGCAATTCCCATTCACATGTCGCTATTCTTCCCCACTCTATTCCTTACCACTCTATTCCTTACGGCGTTTCCTTTGCAACATAAGGTGCAAATGCTAGTTATATTTTTATCTAATAATATTAACAAATAGGAATAGACAATGTAACACATTTTTTATAAGTAAAAATATTTAAAAATCATATTTTCTTTTTTAATGTAACAGTCGATTTTAAATATAAAATACTGACACTAAGATCCTATTTTAAATATGAATTTTATAATTTTTCGTGGACCTTAAATTTTCGTCGTGGTAGCCATTAATTACTTTAACCTTACACATTTCCTTCCACCACTATATTAGATTTAAGTTGCCTCTCATTTCTTTCGTCGACTCTGTTAATTTTAAGTTGTGAGATATTTAAAATTGTAGTGACTGTGTAACGATTATACATTCAATAATTAAATGTAGAAAACATTTTGATGTAAAGCTTTTTATTTTTAATATTTATTATTATTATTATTTTAATATAATTATATATTTGGTAATAATAATTTAAATTTTAAAATTATGATAAGAGTTAGATGCCAAATTAGTATATAGATTTTGAATAAGAAATTGATATTAACACAAGTTTCATAACCCAAAATCACTGATATATTCATTTTATATAATTTAATAATTAAAGCTTAGGGGGTTAGAGTCTGATTGGCTGCTTTGTAAGGCACTTTTGTGGGACCCTTTATATCCATAAAATTCGGTGCTCTATTAATCAAAGGATTCGTGAGCAAACAACCGACATCAAGCATGGGAGGACCTGGTCTTCAACATTAGTAGAAAAAGCAAAGAAGACTAAACATCTCTATGCGTTGATGAGGCGTGGGTCTGATAAAAATCAATATTCTATTAATTAAATGGCTCTCGAGGTAAGATACCTCGAGAGCGTACAAACACTCATACACACTATATTACATTGAGTCATATGAGCCTCAAATATATAAGCTTTCACACTAATGGGATGGTTTCAACCACTCCCTAGATATTAGGATTTGAGGTCTAAGATTAGAGTCTCAATCCTATCATCATCTTAACAATGATCTAAGTTTAGCATTCTCCATTAATTGGAACACTCCCCCTTAATGGAGAAAGGGTACTAAACAATAACATATGTCTATTGGTCTAGTCTTAGTTAGGCTTACAATTAAAAACTTGAAACAAACTTGGTAACAGAGTTTTCATTTTAGTCTTCTTGCAGCAGAGCCCATACTTATTCATCTTGAGTCGAGGCTTCATCTTTGCTTTCCTCACCATGAGATAGTTATGTATCTTTATCTCATTTCTTCCCTAGTGATGGAAAGTTGAATTCGTATTCTTGCCCTTCTCAGAATTATGATAGGCTGGATAGGAGAATTTTCCTTCTCACTATTTCCAGTCTCAACCATTTGAAGGTCAGCTATGATGTCTACATCATTCATTGATGTAACGTCTACACACACGGAAATATTAATGAGATCTTCACAATTTAAATTTAAATTCTCTCCAGCTTTGTCTTCTTCTGCCACGTCTTTGCAATCAGCTTCATATGGCTCGTCCAATTGATCTTCAACACTTTGCTCCTCTTCACACCCTTCTTGAAGATCAACTCGTGAGTCTTGAACAATAGACTATGCCTCTTGATTCTCGTGGTCATCAACAGAACCACATTGTTTTTATGAAATTTCTTCTGACTCGAACATCGTGCCCATGCTAATGCTTCCAAATGCTCACACGAGAAAATCATCATCATCAGAATAAAAAATATCTAAAAATATAGACATGTTGTTAAAGTCCAACTTATCTCGCTTCTAGATTCCTTTTCGACTCCACATGGTCCTCTAACGAGCTCCAACAACCCGGTTACCACACAGGTGAGAAACTTCTCCCTTTGGCATCTCTTCAACTATACAACCTTGTAGACTATGGCTTTTGTGCCACACAAGTCTTAGCGCCCTCATCTTTGGTGACGAGCAACTAAACGACCTCTCACAAGCTGGAAACACTATCAATATCAAATTCTGATGTATGTAATTAGCAATAACACATATTTCTCAAGATAGGTTCAAATCAGCAAGAAGTTTAGCATTTTCATTGTGACATATAATAACTTAGAAGGAAATTTACCCAATTGATTTTTGGGCTCTCCACAACCTGCAACTTCAAGGATTCTGAAACAATAAAATTTCCGAGACAAATCTGCTAGATGACATTCTGGAACATGAAGCTCGGGAAGATGCCTAAACAACACACTTCCTCCACGCAACTTTCTTGCTCCACGAACTTCACTTGGAATCTACTTTACTAGAGACGTTACACAAAATAATCAGCAGAAAATTAGCAAGTTAATAGCATTTTCTTGTTGCTATATACCATATATTCACCACAGCAACAAATGTATTAAGTGCTCGAATCTCATTGTGAAGCTATATAATATATGGATGGACACAATTTTTCTTCTCTGGCTTGATTGATCTCCTTAGCACCCAAAATTTCAAATGCTTGTAAATCCACTAAATCTTTGTTAAACCCAAGACTACTTATAATTTAAGAGAAGGCATTTTCAATAGAAGATCTGTATCTCTGTGGTTATCCATGATTGAATGAGAATATAGATCAACTTATATTCCATGGGCAAGATCCCTTCCAAATTTAATCATAATATTCTAGTACCCCACATTGAGTTTGGTTGGTTTTTTCCACTTTTCAAACCTGGTTCATGTCTCGGTACATGTGCTCTTTCTCTAGGATACTCATGTGGTGGCAGCCCACCATGTAGATGACAGCTTACCATGCAGCAAGGTCGAACGATGCCTTTCATGCACCGATCTCCTCACATAGCCTAGAATGTTGTGCTCTCATCCTTCTCCGACAAACCCACCAGCAACTGAATTTGTCGCCCAAAATGTCTCATAACATACTATCTATAAGAAAACCAGGAGCTTGAGCAGGGGGTCAAATGGTCACTACTCTTTCCCCATCACAGAGCCAGTACAACAACAGGTTCAAGGCCTCCTCAATGGCGATCCAGTAGCGCTCTTCTCACTCAAACGATAGAGCACCACAAAAAAATACATGCAGATTTTTTTTCACCTCATCGGCACGACTTATCACCTCGAACTTCTGAAGGTCTTCATGATTGACAAAATAAAAATTGTGTAGAGTTTCATAATGGGATTGGCACGTTTATGCGCCTAAAACATGCCACACTTTCGACTGAGTCACGCCCTTCATTCAACATACACGATCGATAGCCCTGCAGCACTGATACCATGATAAAAATCAAATATTCTATTAATTAAATGGCATTCCAGGTAAATACCTAGAGAACGTACAAACACTCATACACGCTATATTACATTGAGTCATATGAACCTCAAATATATAGGCTTTCACACTAATGGGATAGTTTCAACCACTCCATAGATATTAGGATTTGAGGTCTAAGATTAGAGTCTCAATCCTATCATCATCTTAACAATAACCTAAGTTTAGCTTTCTCCATTAAATCTAGCAGGGTCATCACTAGGATTGCTCCTTTTCAGCACTGGAAGTTTAGGGAGTCCATTGAAATTGAAAGGAGGCTGAGTAATCTTAATAGTGATGACAGATGGAAAAATAACAGTTTTTGGATCCCTGCCCTTTCCTCTTAGCCCCCCCCTTTTCCTTTATTATTGGTGTTTTCTTTAACAGTTTTGATTTTATTCCGTCGACTCATGAATTGTTTGAATTTCCTCTGTGTTCTCTTTTCTATTTATTTGTTCTCTTTCTTTTTTTGTGGAAGAAAGCAGTTGTTGGATCCCTGCCCTTTCCTCTTAGCTCCCGCCCCCTCTTTTTCCTTTTTTCCTTTTTTTTTCCGGCTTTGATTTTATTCCCTCGACTCATCAATTGTTTGAATTTCATCTCTGTTCCCTTTTCTATTTATTTGTGGTTTTTCCTTTTTTGTTACGTAATCAATATTTATTGTCATTATTTATTCATTATTATTTTTATGATTTACTTAATTATCTCATAAGATTTCATATAGAGAGATTAAAAAAGTTTTATATATATATGTGTATATTAATGTATATGTATATGTATAAAATGTTTATATTTGTATATGTATAGTTATATGTATATGTATATGTAATATGTAAGATATATATTATATACTATAATATAATATATATTATAATATAATATATATATAAATATATATATAAATATACCACTTGAGTGGGCCCTAATGTTAGAGAGCATGTGTTTCCTCTTAAGAGGCTCACAGGTTAACCAGAGGGGTGACGTATGCTATGCCCTTTCGAGACTAGCAGTCAAATCTGCTGCGTGGAGGTGGGTCCCTGTCGCACAAACAAAGGGGTCTCCGAATACACAATTTGGTGTCTAGCTTTTTGGCGTGACCTTAAAGATGGATATATATATTAAATATATATAATATATATAATATATATTATAGTATATGGAATATTTAGTATGGGTTTAAAAGAATAATCGAAGTAACCATGAACTAAAGACTAGAGCTAAAATACGAGAAAGGGAGGCATAAATTTAATTAATATATATTTTTTAATTTTAATTAGTTTTTTTTTTAAATTAAACATAGTATTTCAAAAAATAGGTTTATATATAATATATAGTTTAAAAGATTTTTAGTTAATTATAAGTAACTATATCTAATTATAATGATTTAAATTAATAAGATAAATAATCTAATAAATAAATAAACTAATTAATTAATTAATAAGCTTTTCCCCTAAAACTTGGTCTAGTTAATTGTAGGTGAAGCCCAATCAAGTGTACTTGTTTATTTTGGTCAAAGGTAATTGTTTCTTTCTAGTCGTTTGAGTGGTCGGTCTCTCTATTTAACTTGTTGCCATGATTTGATTCTTCATCTTGTCCTAATGATGAACCACACTTTCTCATTCGAAGCGGGTCGACAAATGAATTTTGATGTGATTATCACCGAAAACATGTCTCGGAAACTTGATATGGATCACAGAAGCCTTAATTCAATAGAATTTTATTTTAATTTTTATCCTTAAATCAAGCAGGAATAGTGGTATTTCTATTTATTTTAATGTCATTATTTAGGATATTTATTTCATAAACGCAATAAAAATTTGAATTTATGTCATGTTTGTGAATTGCTAAGATTTTTGTGATTTCTACCTAATTTTGTAAGTAAACATCATGAAGTATTTATTCTATGAAGTTCATATAGAGTTATATATTAACATATACTACATTTGAGACTTATCAAGGTTGTTGGGTGGCACTATATTTATATGGCGTTGAGGTAATTTTGTATCACCATGTTTGTGGGTTGTCAAGGTTCTTGATAATTCTTTAACATAGTTTTCAGGCTAATATGTTAGATATGTCGGTGATCAAGGTTATTTGATCATATCACATTCTTGGCTTGAGAAGGTTATGATAATATCACCTAGGTTTAAAAATAAGACACCATATTTTAAGGCGATAAAGTCATAAAGGATGATATTTAGTTCTTAGTGGTTTAAGTTGAAGCAATTAGGATCATCTATCTAAACAAGTAATTAGAGTCATCTAGGGTTATACACTAAATCTTAAAAGTCATGTCAACAGCAAGAAGTGCCTATTTTGTTTAATTTACATCCATGATCATACACCAAGTGTAGTAGGTCTAGGTTAAAGGATTGAGTATTATTTAGTCTATTAAATTCATCAAAAATATCAAGCAAGCTTATCCATTTGATTATTTAAACCATCTTGGAGGTTTGATTGAAAATGTTCTTCTATCATATTTATATCCATGATTATCCACTCAATTTCATAGGTCTAAATTAAAGGATTGAGGAGTATTTACTCCCTCCAAATTCTATAAAATTCATTAAATATCATATATGATTTTCTACTTGGTTGTCTAAACAATTTCAAAAGATTAAGTTATAGGGTCAAGGGGTGTACATCTTATTAAATTTATATACATAGTCCAAAACCATCCATTCAAATATAACATGCAATATTCACAAAAAAAAATTCCATTTAGATCATAAAAGATCATTTCTTGAAATAAGTCGCACTCACTACATTCAACCAATATTAAGGTGCATCACATCATTAAAAATCATAAAAATCATCAAT